>JAODUP010000444.1:302500-320000 GCA_025642065.1 Paralvinella palmiformis | reverse complement strand
TCATCAGCAACAGTCACGTGACAACAAAAGAGAATTAATCTTTATTTCACCGATATGGTGCCTAGTTGTTGTTGGGGACAATTCACACAAAAAATGTGTCAGGCAAATATGTGTCGCTGTTTGCATCCTAAGGAAAGCTACTAATAGAGGGGGGGAGAGGGATTGTATGTCCCCAGAGACAGCTATATGCGATAGGAATGAAGATCGTTTAGGTTGGTGTATGGAATGGCTAGCAATCGGCGTTTCCCTTCCAAGATCCATAGCATCGTTCAGGATACGACTAAGCCGTTATTTCCATACGATTAATTTATCATTTCCAGGAGACTCGGCTGTCGTATTTCCTGTCTAAGCCTCGCTCCACGTCCTATATGTTTGTGTGACCTATTTATGATGATGGATGTAACACGTTATGAGAAGGCTTTTATTAACTAAGCCGTGAACTCGTGAGATTCGTGGATATTAACTGATTTTGCTCTGTGACAGAATCAGTCTTAAACATCGAGTATAAGTTGTTATTCTGGTTTAGTTCTTGTCCTCATTGTCAATGTTATTCCATTTTATATCGATATCAATAACACTTCAAGTTATTATCTGTCGTCTTCTAATGTTATATTATATTGAGCTAAACATAGTAAAAATAATATACTCATTTGTTTATAAACATCTTACTGTGTATTTGTTTACTTCGTGTAATTGTGGGGCCAATAATAAAAATATTTAATGCGGAATAATTTATAATTTTGTGCCGCATCTTTTCATTGTCCTGATGGTGACGTCATTTTAAATGTTTGGCATCGGCTCGGATCGTAATTTGTGGACTACGTCACAGGGATCTCCTGGTTAGGTCAACGAATTCAGTTTTTAAATTGGATGGATAAAGAGATCCGAGAAGCTTGGAGATAACTGCCTTGCTTCTTCCTTTTAGCATCTCCGTATAAACACCCGGAAATAATTAATCAAGAAGCTCCAATTTCAGCCAACTAATAAAAGTAATTGGCGAAATGCCGATATCTTGTGTAATTGTCTAAACGATACTAATCTTTTATTACCTTCTTTTAATCTTATATAACATCAAATCTTGTTCTTTGATAAGATAAGATAAGATGATATGTTGAGCAACTATTACAATTGGATTAAGCTTACTAAATCCATCCTCTTTCTATTAAAGTATGATCATAATTCAAATGTTATATAACGATTTAAGTTACATCTGTACATCAGACAGAAGACAAACATAAGTTAATTTCCGGATGATGTTGTGTTGATAGTTTGTGATATTGCCACCTGTTGACGTCATCCACCCGTTGACATCATCCCCCTTTTGACATCATCCACATGTTAGCATTATCGTGCTGTTAACATCATCCACCTGTGACACCATTCACCTGCTGACATCATGCACATGCGGATGATGTCCACATGTTCACATCATCCACCTATTGACATCATCCACCTGTTGACATCATCCACCTGTTGACATCATCCACCTGTTGACATCATCCACCTGTTGACATCATCCACCTGTTGACATCATCCACCTGTTGACACAGTCCACATGTTGATACAATCCACCTGTAATACCATCCACCTGTTAGCATCATCCAAATGTTGACTAATCTTCGTTTTGTTACGCAGGCTTTATGTTTACTTAATGACGTCGATTAATAATTATACGTTTATGATCCATTTTTATTATATTCACAACTATTTGTTTACATATTGTCTTAAGGGATGATGTATTATCTAATAATAATAATCAATTGTCGGACATAGTTATCATATTTGTGTGATAGTGATGAGTTATGGGATGTAGTATATCAATAGATACAGTTAAGAACAAGAATCTTACAGATAATAAACTATTATTTTATCAATCATTTTACACAAACTTCTGACTCTCTCTATATTAAGACAATATTGACTAAAAACATGTCAGAATAAAACAGTATGCTCCACCGGGAGTTCATCATATTGCAATTGTGTACAGGTACATATCACGAGGAGGGTGTTTCACTATATATATATATATATATATATATATATATATATATATATATATGTATATATATAATCTTAACAATTAGTTCATTTAATTAGTCGTTGATTCATCTTAACAGACATCTTCTTGGCTTAATTGGTAGTGTGGCTGTGTGTGTGTTTGAAAGGTGTTTCATTTTTTATCTTCACTTTACTACCTTTAGATTTAGTTATCGAGACAATTCATCATATGATTTCTTTTGATTTTGGTGCGGTCAGTAGAGTATGGCGCTGTGTACCTCCAGGTTTCGATTTGAATCTAATTTTTTACCTGTAACTGTGAGATGTATCTCTTTAATGAGTTACCCATGGGCTATACATTTCACATGTGACCAGCGCTGTGGCAACATCCAAATCATTTACACATTCTAATATTCCAATATATATTCTATTTAAATTTAAGTTTACATAAACTCACTTTTGACGTTTTTCTAATTCTATGCATTTATTAAATATTATTAAATAACATCTATTATTCAGGTATATAGCTTATGTTTACAATTATTAGTGCCTGTTAATCATATTTAGTAAACATATCAATCGTTGACATGTTTTACTGCTCCACATCTACCAAATACTGCATAAATGGACGCCTTGAGTAGTGAAGGCATTGCCATTTAATTAATCACCATGACAACGTAATATAAATTACTCTAGTCATTCATTTTGTTGACAGGATGAGCATAAGTGGAGCTATTGCGTCATCTAGTACGGGTCGAGGACCACGTGGTAGTATCAGTGTGGTCAGCTATAGACGTCCTAGTCAAGGAAGAAGTCCTTCAGATATGAGCTCATCTACTGGGAAGACACCAGATGACAAAAAGTAAGTGTCCTTTCGTCATAAATACATCATCACAAACATTAGTGTCCTTTGTTCTTTGAGTTAAGGAAAATAATAAATGTGATATCTACGTCATTTTCACTTCATATGACTATGCGGTATGGGATGCATTTTATTGTATGCCTCAATCAACTTGAGTAAGGCGGCTTAGACTGAAAACAGAATTAAAATATATTTCGGCTCATAAACACATTTTATTCACAAATACGCTGGTTGATAGATATTACAAATAGGCTAATTTAAATAAGTGAGTTTAAACAACCTTACAAAACATTTCTTTATTTCTGAAAGTTTAACATGATTAGGTAACTTATTTGAAAGCCTTGTAACTGATGATTGGAAACATTTTTCTCGGTACATTAACCAAAACTGCGATTGTACCAGTCTCACTGATATATAATTCGGGATCAAATTAATTAGATACGATGGTTCTGTTCCATTCAATACTTTGAATATGTTAATCGTGATCTTGTATAATGATCTGAAGCGTACATGACGCCAGTGGAGTAGGTACAAATATCAGGTTATGTGTTCCCCTTTTGCCAGAGTGTATTACCAGATGTGCAACACCCTTCTGCGTTTGTTATAAGCGGTTTGTCAGAGAGAGAGGAGGATATTATATAACAATGCATAGCCATAATTCATTCTAACAAATTATCTTTAAAAAATATATATATATAATAGTAATTAAAGGAATAGTGTATGTAAAACAAAATATACAATATAAATTGCTCTAACAATAATTGCCCGACACTTTGTGGGTATACATCTTTGCATCAAAGACATTTCAGCCATCAGCTGATGTAGAAAACAAAACAAATAAAGTTCCTTACTAAATCGCTTCAAGAAGATGCAATTCTATATTTGAAACTTAACACACGTTTTATCATATAATACAGCAACTTCCATGTATTATAAGTTACTATAAAGTTCAGGTATATTACCATCTCAGCTAGGGCTCGTAGGCAGTCTCAAACCATGTGATCACATTGTTTACATTGCGTACTACTTTATCCTTGACGGACTCATAATCATAGCCAGAACAGACAAATGTGTTGTCATCAGCGTAATTGTATACATCAACGTCATCTTCTAATATAAATAACATATCATTAGTAAACACATTATAAGACTGAGGGCCCATAAAGGATCCCTGGCCAGCACCTTTGTAAACCTTTTCCCGTTCACTTTTAACACTACCCATTTTTAATAATTTAGCAGGCAATATATCATACTCAGTGGCTTTATTGGTTTTTAAATTACACAAATGTGACTCAACTACATCAATACTTATATCATGAAAATAAAAATCAACATGTTTTTAACACTATCATGTTGGTCATGTTTCGTCACACATCATATACATTAATACAATCATCAGAACCTATATCTTTGGCCATATTGGTAAAATAATTATTACAAACAGTAGCTACCTTGTGTTACAACATTTTCATTGGTCAGTAATATTATATTATCATTTTTATTGATAAATCTATTTGAAATAAGAGATTTTACTGTTTCACAGAACTCCTTTCCACTTTCAGAGGTTGTACTACATTTACTGCGCAAAAACATGTTCATACTTTTTTTTCTTAATTTTGTGACCAAATTTCTTTGATTTCTGTATTGTTCCTTACATAATATGCATCATCAACATTATAAAAAAATTCAGTTATATGATAGGGTATTGCAGATAAATCATGTAAGAAAGTTGTTTTATTAAAATGCTTGTAACTCCTATATGTGAAAGTAGTCGCCTTCTGTTTAGGAATATGAAACTTTGTGGAGGTACAAATCAGTGAGTGAAAATCACTTAAACCTGTATCAACACTGACAGGAGGCAGACATAGAAATTAGCGATGGTTAAACAATTAAGTGAAGGTTTTCATGTATATCGTGGATGCATTACACTACACCAACTGACTCATTATGACTCACTCTCAAAATGCTGGAGAAGAAATGTGGAGGTCATCGGTTCAGATCCACTAATCAGCTGTTGTTCTTTCCTGTACCTACTTGTCATTTCAGCCATAGATAAACATCCCGTATAAATCACTTATTTAGCAATGTTTATTTTGCATTCATTTAAATCTTTATATTAGATAGTTTCTGGGGGGAGTTAAATCTCGTTAAATTGTCCTAATTGTGACAGATAAAGACGAGATTATTATTGACTAAGTTTACAATAAAGAGAAGTCACATATTAACTCATCAATTGATCTTGTCTATGTTTATACAAATGATGTAGACATACGTCGTTATTGACGTAAATCTGGCGGATGGAAATAGTTGATAATGATGAGCTGTTGTGATGATTGTTATTATAGACAATTGACATCATCTTGATCATCTTGATCGTTATCGTCTATTTTCAGCAGTCACACTTTCGTACACTTTAGTTTAATTTCACGTCATTTACGTCCGTCGTGTGACTATCGTTATAACTGATAAGAGGATCTCACGTCACGTTTTTAAATGGACCCGAATTCGATATAATATCGATCATCTTTAGAATGGAACATTAGTGTATTCTTTCTCTGTTAATCGAACCAACGTTTTCGCAAGACCCCTGTGCACTAGATGACCCACATCCAGATATAAAATAAACTAAAACGAAATGATGTGAATTTGTTTGACAAAATATTATTATATTGAAATAAATAGTTGACATGACGGGAGATAATAGTTAAAACAAATTAATTCTTTGTTTCATGAAGTCTATTTCGTCTTAAATGACAGAGTTAATTTTTCGAAGGATATAAATTGCAAGTAACAATGATTTAAGATGACATTAACATAAATTTATCATTATAAACACACAATTATTTAATTTGTATTTCATTATTGTCATTATATATATATATATATATATATATATATATATATATATATATATATATATATATATATATATATATGACAAATATCAATGAAATGCTGGACAGCCACACTACTATTCTAAAGCTAACATATTTAGTGAACTTCATAAACTACACATTTCAAACGAGGTATTATCGTCTAATAAGTTTTAAAGTGTGAACCACAGTTTAATTTATTTAATTTTTATTTAACATAAATATGCACGATTATTAAACAAGTCGTCTAAATTTTAATATTATAAATAAATAATCTAATTAAACAAATTCGTATATATGGAATATTATTCATAATAAACCATGATAATAAAACATCCCGTTAAAATGCGATCAAGTATTATTATTAATATTAGTAGTAGTAGTAATATTATTATTATTAATATTAGTAGTAATAGTAATATTATTATTATTAGTAGTAGTAGTATTAGTAGTAGTAACAGTAGTAGTAATAATAGTAGTAGCGGTATTAGTAGTAATAGGGGTGGTGGTAGTAGCAGTAGTAATATTAGTATTAGTAATATTAATAGAAGTAGTAGTAGTACTAATAGTAATAATAATAATAGTAGTAGTAGTAGCGGAATTAGGAGCAGTGGTGGTGGTAGTAGTAGTAGTAGTAGTACTAGTAGTAGTAGAAGTAGTAGTAGTAATAGTAGTAGCGGTAGTAGTAGTAGTAGTGGTGGTGGTATTAGTAGTGGTAATAAGAGTAGTAGTGGTGGTGGTATTAGTAGTGCTAGTAAGAGTAGTAGTGGTGGTGGTATTAGTAGTGGTAGTAAGAGTTGTAGTGGTAGTAGTAGTATTAGTAATATTAATAGTAGTAGTAGTAGTAGTCGTAATTTTAATATTAGAAGTAGTAGTAGTAATCATGGTAGTAATACCGGTAGTAGTAGTTGTAGTACTGGTTTTAGTAGTGGTAGTAATAGTAGTATTGGTGGTGGTATTAGTAGTAGTGGTGGTATTAGTAGTAGCAGTAGTAGTAGTAGTAGGAGTGTGAGTGGTGGTAGTAGTAGTAGTAGTATTAGTAATATTAATAGTAGTAGTAGTAGTAGAGGTGGTGGTGGTGGTAGTAGTAGTAATAGTAATAATAGTATGTAGTAGTAGTAGTAGTGGGAGTAGTAGTTGTAGTAGTGGTGGTGATGGTAGTAGTAGTCGTAGTAGTAGTAGTAGTATTAGTATTAGTAATATTAATAGTAGTAGTAGTAGTAATAGTAGTAGTGGTGGTTATAGTAGTAGTAATAGTAGTAATAGTAGTAGCGGTAATAGTAGTAGTAGTTGCGGTAGTAGTAGTGGTGGTGATGGTGGTAATAGTAGTAGTAGTAGTATTAATATTAATAGTGGTAGTAGTAGTAATAGTAATATTAGTAGTATTAGTAATAGTAATATTAGTATTATAAATAGTAGTATCAATAGTACTAGTAGTGATAGTAGTAATAGTATTAGTATTATTTATAGTAGTAGTGTTAGTAGTGTTAGTAGTGTTAGTAGTAGTAGTAGTAGTAGTAGCAGTAATAGTATATGTAGTAGTACTAGTAGTGGTGCTGGTGGTAGTAGAAGGTTTTTTTTCATCCGTAAGTTAGTTATTCCAGAAAATGTTCAGCGATTATAGTCTTTTCTTCGTGTATAAATGCCTTCCCTATTTTAAATAGATTACACTTATAGCCACACTACTGCTACTACTACTACTACTACGACTACTACGTAGTAGTAGTAGTATACCACAACTACTACTACCACTACTTCAACTGTTATTATTACTATAACTACTACTACTACTACTAATTATTCCACTACTGATGTTCCTCCTCTTCCACCCACTACTACAACTACTACTATTTTAATTATTAGTACTAAAGGTTTATCTGGTGGAAGCTTTAGATTTTTAATTCAATTCCCTAAGTATTATTTTTTTACAGAGGTTAGTTATTATTGACAGAGAACTAAAGTGCGATAACTCGTATATAATAATAATTACCTCTTCTGTATATAAACATCATTACCTCTTCTGTATACACATCATTACCTCTTCTGTATACACATCATTACCTCTTCTGTATATACACATCAGTACCTTTTCTGTATGTAATCAGTATTACCTCTTCTGTATATAAATATCATTATCTGTTCGATATATAAATATCATTTCGGCTTCTGTACATAAACATAATTACTTCTTATGTATATAAACATAATTACTTCATCTGCGTTTGAACATCATTACCTCTTCTGTACTTAAACATCATTACCTCTTCTGTACTTAAACATCATTACCTCTTCTGTACTTATACATCATTACCTCTTCTGTACTTAAACATCATTACCTCTTCTGTACTTAAAAATCATTACCTCTTCTGTACTTAAACATCATTACCTCTTCTGTACTTAAACATCATTAACTCTTCTGTATATTAACCCCATATCTCTTCTCTATATAAATATCATTACCTTTTCTGTGTATAACTGTCATTATATCTTCTGAATATACGCATAATTACTTCCTCTGTGTTTGACCATCATTACCTCTTCTGTATATAAACATAATTGTCTCTTCTGTACATAAATATCATTACATCTTGTGTACATAAACACTCACTTAGAATTATTTATTTCTTAATTTATGTAAAACCATTTTCTCCAAAAGGTAACACGATGACTAACTGTAGTGATCGATATAAATGAAATCCAAACGATATATTAAAGGTTTTGAAATATTTTAATATAAAGATTATCTAAGGAATTCCATCTAATCTGATCATTCACAACCGAGTCAGGTGAACAATGTCCTTCGTCCAGCCAATTTCATCCACTCATCGACCTTGCCACACTAAACACAGACAATCGATAAAGTTGTTTTCCTTCAGTAAATCAGTTGAAGAAACATCAGCCAAGAGATTACATTTTGACTAATTGAATGAGAATAGTATTAATGAAAAATGATTGACGTTCTGGAGACTTGTCTAATCTTAAAACCTTTTCAAAAATGGTCAGACCGTACAAGTGTATATGTGCTTCTGTTTATATGTCTATGTGTAAGTATATTGCTCTAATATGTGAAAAATACCAGCCAGTTTTCATGCCGAAACGCGTATTATTATTATTAGTAGTAGTATTAGTAGTAGTAGTAGTGGTATCATTTTTATTATTAGTTTATTTGACGTACCTTTTCGTATTGTCATAAGGGAGTTATTCGGTTTGATAAAGGGTTGCCACTTTATCACTGAGTCATCAGGATAAAACAGATTAAGACGGGTTTTAGTCGTCTCAGTTGACATTCACAGTTCATTGCGATCATTCTCAAACACATTTAAATCTCTCGTGAGGGAAATCCATGGTGAAGTATCAGCCAGCTGAGGGGGGGGGTTGTCTTTACTGATGGTTATCTTTCTGGATGGTCGAGACCAGCCATTCTTCTGCCAATGAAAGCTATTACCGAAACCCTGGAAACCACTGGGCAGTTTGTCTAAGATGAAATATGTGTATGTATGTGTGTGTGTGTTGTCAGAATTTAGTTTGTTAGTTTATGTTGATCCAGAGAGCCCCGTATTTTACAGTGTCCAATTAGAACATCAGCTAAGGATGAGAACAGATACATAAACCAAAACTATTGTTCTTTATGATCAATTTAACGATATACTTTACGTTAATGGATTAGTCTCATTAATTCCTCTCATGTTCCATTCTCTCTTTCATAATCAATCGTTCGTCTGGATATTAATGAGGAGAGTCGAACTCTTTCCGGTCGTGAAACAATTAAATAATTATGAGTATTGAGATGAATTCAGTCAGATTTATGAATGAAATTGAAATGGTGATAATAAAGTTTACATTTGAGCAATAAAAGTAAGGAATTATACTTGGGTTCATCCTTATAGAGTGTCTATGGAGAATAATCCAGTTAGCTTGGTACTTCCGGTTGGTATATTGTTAGTGTATTAGTGTTATTTGTTGACTCAGTATTGAAATAGGTCTTAATAAGTCACATAAATAAGTAAATATGATTCTGTTTGATATTCGTTTTTTGTTTTGTTTCAGCAAATCGAAATACCCTTAGATCTTCTAATAAGATACATTGTTTAAATTTAGATATACTTACCGGCATTGCGCATCTCTTACCTTGACACACATATTTATCTACATTATGTATGGGCAAGATGTTTTATACTCGAACCTTTATATCTAAATATAAAAGATAAATCTAATTATAAATTTAGGTTAATACTTTAAAAAAAGAAAAATTATGATATAAAACCTATTTGTTTGTATTCAATCATAGACAGTAAAATGTGTGCGTGTATATGTATATATATATATATATATATATGTGTGTGTGTGTGTGTGTTGTGTGTTGTTGTTGTTGTTGTTGTTGTGTGTGTGTGTGTGTGTGTGTGTGTGTGTGTGTGTGTGTGTGTGTGTGTGTGTGTGTGTGTGTGTGTGTGTGTGTCTAATTAACCAAACAGTATCCATTAAGTGATATATATCTTTTCAGAAAGGATCAAAAAGATGGACAAACAAGTGGATCCGGATCAAAGAGCAAATCGTTCTGCATTCTTTTGGTGGCCACAGCAATCGTAGTGGGTACGATTCTGGTGATGACAACAGATGATATGTACGATATGTTCTATGGTGATGGCTGATGACATGTTATACAACATCAACATCATCAACATCAACATCATCCTTCAAGCTCTGCTTTTATCATCACGATTACAAATGGCGGCCTTTTCCTCTACATCTGGACACTGTAGCTCTGACGTCATACCGTTTCTGGGTCAGTACAGAAGTAGCCTCAGTTTGGAGATTGTTTGTTTGGTAACCACTCGGTTGCTAGGTGCAGTGATGTAAGGAGTTGTAATTGTATGGGATTTATACGTGCATGCCTTTGTTGAGACTTAGACGATTGTTATAATTGATGTATATTATATTATATAATGGATGTTGTCATGTATAAATGTTATATCTTAACATCATTATATAAACTATATCCCTTCTGTGCTATTCTTAAATGCGTGTTTAAAAACGGTATACTAATATTAATGTTATGTATTTTATCTGTGCCTCTGTGTGTTTGTGTGTCTATTTGTATTTGTGTGTTTGTATGTGTGTGTGCGTGCATGCGTGCGTGTGAATGCGAATGCACCTTTTGTGTGTTGGATGGTATGTTTATGCGTGTCCTGTTTTTATTGTGTTTAAAACATTTTCATATTTAAATGGATTATTCAGAAATTTGTGACTTACACATGTCAAAGCTGTCTTTCATTATCTAATATAATGGACTTTATTTACAAGAATAAAAGTCTTCATAAAACTAATTCATTACAAAACCATCAAAAGAAATGTTTATTTTGTTATAATGAGCTTATGTATATATATTGATAAAAGCATAAATTGTTCGTTTATGATCTTTTACGAACTACGACAAAGTATCGTTCTATTTGTGTTATTAGTCATTTCATATACATGTGTATATTCTATTCTCCCAGAATCTTGTAAAATATTTCACATCTTTTTGTGCTGCAAATATGTTACAGATACAGTTCGATATCTTACAAATATTGTTATATTTGTTACAAATATAGTTCTATGTGTCACAAATATATTTCTACATGTTGCAAAGGAAAATATATCTTTATTTAAAGTGATTATTCTAAATACTAAATGACCACATATTATTGTTACCGGTGTTGTGTTTCTTGCTATGTTTGATGTTACTGGTGTTATGTTTGTTGCTATGTTTGATATTACCGGTGTTGCGTTTGTTGTTATGTTTGATGTTACCGGTGTTGTGTTTGTTGCTATGTTTGATGTAACCGGTGTTGAGTTTGTTGCTATGTTTGATGCTACCGGTGTTGTGTTTGTTGCTATGTTTGATGTTGCTGTTTTCACCTGTTATTTATGTTGATGTTAATGATACTGTCATTGTTGATGTTATACCTGGTGATGCCAAATAATCCGTAGCAGTCTCATCTTAGATCATAGAGATATATTGATCTTCTCGGATATAGTCATCATAATATTACTTAAGCGTCAGTTACCTTAAGATGATATATGCGTGTCCATACTCATACACTTGTGTATAAGTGTGCGTGCGTTTGTGTTTATGTAAGAGCTTGGATGTTTGCTTTGTTTACGTATGTGGGGTGTTTCAGATTATTAATCATAATGTACCATATATGTATAAGCCAGTAATATACCCCAAATTGCAATAAAGTCCATTAAACCAACGTTATGATCATTTACATTACTTTGTGTTGCAGTATTCACTTTTTTATTATCTAGCTTTATACCTGTTATGTATATGTCCAGGTAAATTTCTCCTCGGCTCACTACCTGTTTTGGAGCCTGCACTCTGTGTCTCGCTGTTATAAACAAAAATAGACTGGAATACTGTCTTTATTAATATGTCTGATGTATTCTATGGATAATAAATTATTGTGTAAAATGTATGTTTCTGGTTCTCCTTCCTGTATTTAAATACATAGCATAACACATAATATGTAAGATTGTATTTAATTAAATACTTATTGTATTATTTTTATTGTTAGTTCAATAATAATAATGATAATGTATATTTAATAAAGCGCCCTTTCTAGCAGCAGCCATTCAAAGGCGTTGTATAATCAATATGTAATATAATAATACTCCAAATAATATGTCTATAAGAGATTTAAAATATAATTATAAGTTATCTGTGAAACAATTTTGAACAGGTGTGTTCTTAGAATGGACTTTAAATTTTCAAGAGAGGACGCATTTCTAATATCGGTTGGAAACCTATTCCACAAAGTGGGATGCTGCAAAACTAAATGGGGAATTATCATACGACTCGAGTCAAAATACTGGCACCTGCAATAGTATCTGACTGGATTACCTGAGCTTTTGGGATGACTTTCTAATTGACACTAGTTCACAGATATTCAGGTGCCATGTCATTGGCAGATTAAGTTATTAATACAATCTTTAAATGAATATATTGTCTAACAGGTAGTCAATGTAGTTTTTGAAGAATCGGAGTGATATGATCATATTTTCGAATATTTGTCACTATGTGAGCTGCACTGTTCTGAATTAGATGAAGGCGATTAATGTTATAATCAGATATGCCATATAACAGGGAGGTACACTAATCTATACAAGATGTAACAGAGGCATGGACTACAGTTACAAGTATGGATGTTCTTAAGATGGTAGTAGGCAAACATGCATCAATATGTAATGCTGGTGTTTTTTAAGAATTTAACACAATGCAGTGCTGCCAAATATATAATATTTGTTTATTATCATTTAATCTTAGAAGATTCTGAGGCATCCATAGCCGGAGGGATGAATTAAATGTTCTATATTCTTCAAGAAAGGGGAGACATTTAATTTATTGGCAAGATCTAGTGTGTGTCATCAGTATACAAGTAATAGTTAACGCCATATAGCTCCGTATTGATCCCAAGAGGGCAGGTATACATTGTGAAAACCAAAGGACCAAGAACTGAACCCTGTGGTACACCAGATAACAAGAACTGAACGTGAGGTGAAATAAACAGACACTCTCTGGGAGCGTTGTTCCAGATAGGATCAAAACCATTCAAGTACTCTACCTGACAGATTGAACATGTCTTTCAACCTAGAGAAAACTACATTATGGTCAACTGTATCAAATGCAACAAACAGGTCCAGAAGAACAAGTATTTCTGACTTACCTTGGTCAATTGACATCATGATATACTTTTTACCAGAAATAAGGCTGTTACAGTGCTGTGAATACTTTTAAATGCAGACTGTAGTGATTCATTAATGTTATAACTGATTAAATATTTGCTTAGTTGGAAAGCAGACAGTCCTTTGATTTCCCTCGCATGATTTGATCTTTATATTGTAATATCTTAATTTGGCAGAGGCAAGAGTATTTTAACTTTATCTACAAGGTGTAATAATACACTATTATAGAGATAGGTGGATCCAATGCTAGAGAGGACACCAAGAAAAGTATGTTTGTCAATTGATTTATAGTTCCTGTGTGATATAACTATAACTGAAACAGATTGATTTTGCAAAGATATACCAATGTCAATGAGGAAATGATGAGATATTATATAACATATACACAGAAGTGGGCGAAACCCATCAATCATTATCGATCTTATTCAATCTCGGTCCTAAGGTAATAATGGACAATCGAGATGATGGTTCATTCCCATCCGATGAGGCTGATGTCGCAATGACAGCATACATACTACAAGCTGCAAAATCCAGTAACGATGTAATCAGAAACATCCGTCTTTGTAAAGTTAGTATACTGGGTCTGGAAAATGCAACTGCACTGTAGTGTGCAGATGGAGCGATGAAATGCAGTGGTTGTGCACATCCACGCGACATGTACCGAGGTCAAAGGTTATTTGCACCCTTGTGTTATCGGCCCCTAGGAACCACGATGAGTGAGGCACCTTACAGGATTTACTCAAAGAAGAAGGGAAAGCATATGCGCACCATTCCATTACCCCACACAGAAACGAATATAAATCTTCATGTTCGCAAAGCACATCTTAAGATGATTCTGTGAAAGGCAACTGATTAACAAAGAACTCCAAATGTGGACATAACAAAGTTTGGTTTGGAGGTGAAGGGCCGTATTCCACCACCATACCTTGACACTGGTCGTTCCGGTTCCCGGGGTCCCATTGGTGTCATGAACTGTGGCTGGAAATCAGAGGAGAAAGCTTGCAGGACTGAGAGTTATAAATGGCACACAAATAACGTATCATGCCCTGTCTATTATGCATGCTCAGCAGCCGATGAGTATTGCAAACCATACACAATGAGGGACGATGCGCACACGAATGCAGATGAACTAGCAGAGTCTGAGTAGCAGCTTGTTTAGAATCAGTAGTGTTTCGTTTGTTGCCCATTCAAGAAATGGATATTGATCTTAAAACTTATAATGTTATGGACAGAATGTATTGCTATTTTAACGGGATTCGTTACAGTAGAATCCCTATGTTCTTTTGATAAAGGTAAATTAACTTTGGATAAACATTAATTGTTAGACTTTGTTAGACAAGATTTATTTGACAATAAATTAATCATAATGCATTTGCTCATACGTTTATCGTTATCCTTGACTGTGAATATCTATCTGTGTACACCATTTCTGTGATATTATCATGCAAATCGGTAAATATTTTGAAACAAATACATTTTTCGGTAATGAAACTATTGGCTAATTGGCATAAAATAAAACATATCCATTTTATAACTATTGTGTTGTCTTTATTATAATTTCCAATCATGAAAATGTGGTTATAGACATATATTTGTTCTCATTATTATGTATAATGTCAGGGATATTGAAGAAACCAAGTTTGGCGAGAATAGTTGTGGATAATTTGTGTATTCGGAATAAATATATATGCTAATAGTTCTTAATAGTGTTTATCCCATAGTTATAGACACCATTTTGTGACAGTATCGTGCATACTTTCGACAATATTTAAAAACAATATTTCGATAATGGAGGAAGTAAGTTGCACGTAAAATATTTCCTCAATGTTATCAGAATGACAACGCAAATGGATTTCATCGTTGACCCCCTGCGACGAAAAATCCGCCATAATTTCTTATACTATAGAAAACTCAAAGGTTCACAAAATGGCAAATGGAATAAAGTCGATGGGAGTGTTCTTTCTTGTACATGCTGCCTGAGACTGGCGGATATAAAAATGTCATCCAGTTGTTTGGTATTTGCGTTCCTCTGGCAACTTCAGTATATATTGAAATCACCTACGATCAAAAGATGGTCACTGTTGCTAGCAAAAGTCAATAAATTGCGTAAATCCCTTGAAGAAATCTGCAGATTTCAGACCATTTTTACTAGTTGGATGTAATCAGTAGATAATGGCTACGCAGACACTTATCACAACAGGAACAAAAAAGTCATTTGGTAATTTTCAAAAGCCTGAAAGTGCAAATGGGTTTCACACTTCAAGGAATCATACATACAAATGCCAACTTCCCCACCTTTCTTGTGAATCCGAGCTGCATGATGGAATGAATATCCAGATCCAGCTGGAGTCACCTCACAAAGAAATGTCAGGTCTAGCATATTTACAGTCAGCCAAGTCTCTGTAATGTCAAGAGCATCACGATCCATATCCTTAACAACATCAGATATTTCATCAAATTTATTACAGATCGACCAACAATTTATTATACCAATACTTACATTTATAAAGCTGTGCCATTATGTGATGTAATTGACACAGTGATCAAATTACTTGCATCAGATCTCGTCTGCTTTGGGTTGTAAGGAGTTGTAAGGCAACCAACTGATCTTTTGTATAATGCATTATTTAAATATAGGAAAGAAATAAGTGGAAAAGAAATTCTAATTGTTACACACCAACAACGTCAACAACCCTCAAACACTAAGACCCTAACTAAAAACCTGGTTCTTAGCATAAATATCAAAGTGAGCGATATTATAGGGCGTCAAATGATAGATTAAAAAGACCCAAGACATACAAAAAAGAAAAAAATATAATCAATTTATACTAATATAGATTAACTCTATATTACATAATATGCAAAATACACCAGTTTCACTGATGTAACTTAACTGATAGCTGATCTATCCCATAAATATTCCGGTGCCATTACATCGAGAGCCGGTCACACTTATAGATATGCATACCATCACTTCTTCGATTAGTATATATTAATTGCGTGATTACATAATATGCTGATTGAAGAACATTTACTGAAACGGATATAAAGGAATTAATGCGTAGAACAACCATCTTAGCTTAGCTATCATCTTCTGGATTGTCATCCATAAAGCTTCTGAATACCTATAACATCTGGTCATGTCAAATCTATATGTCTTATGCTTCTCCATATAAGCCATCTTAGTTGCTTTCTTATGTTAATCCACTCGGATTGTCCATATTGTTTTTTGGTCGCCTATCTTTACTCATCCCTTCTGACTTCCATGTCATTATTATCAGAGAGTTGTCATTTTTGTTCCTCCTCATCGAGTGTCTGATCCAGTTCGATCTTCTTTTCTATATATTTATACTTATCGTAGCTTGTTCGTGAACTTTCTAATATATTTTATAATTACTCTTTGTGATCTCTTTTTTTTTAAAGTATCTGTATTGGATGAAGTCCAGTTTTGTGTTGTCGTTTTTGCTTCCTTCAATGTTTAACGTCCTTATGACAACAAGGTCGAGACTGACTAGGGTGTTGAATAAATTGCGTTTTGTGCTTATCTTGTATTTATTTGAACTTCGAATGTACTTCATTTTATGGGCAATTTCCTTACCGACTCTATATTTTGGTTGATAATGTCATCATACCCTCCTCCTTGATTGCTGCTGTTTGTACCCAAATATGGGCATTTCCTCACTTCAATTAGTTGTTATTTATTTATGTATATTCTGTCATTGAATTCGAAGTTGATTTTCTTTTTTGTTTCTGTTAGGTCCATTTCTGGTTACAAATGTATTAGTCTTTATGGTCTTCATTTGTATGTGTCTGTAACTTGATGATATCACGATGTCTTCAGCAAGATCCAAGTCCTCGAGCTTTGATGTGAATCCCCATCTTACTCGTGTGTTGTTTTCTTGAACTATTTTCTTCATTATCCAATGAACTACTAATAAGAAAAGAAATCTTGAAATCAGATCTCCTTATTTAATTCGAATTATTCACTTTCACATAATACTGCACATTCACCTTCCTCATATAAAATTTGGATCATTGTTTT
>JAODUP010000444.1:10000-297500 GCA_025642065.1 Paralvinella palmiformis | reverse complement strand
TTTCTGTGTGTTCGCAAACAATACATATTCCAGGTGGCAGCACTTAGTGGTGGCTCACTGACTTTCCGCTCTGTTATTTGAGTTATTATGGCTCTAAGTAAAGTTTATTTTTAATGAACACACACATATACAACCCACACACATACACACATGAATGTGTGCCTTTGGTATGTTTGCTTGACTGTGTATTCGCAAAATATTCTGATAAAGAACTTTTAAACGGCGGTGAATATGGCATTAGTTGGGAATATGATGTGACTATGATATTTATTCATTACATTTATATGTTATTTAGATTATTCTAAACCCTTGCTAATATGGATCAATGTTTTCTCAACATAGAGAAAGAGAGAGAGAGGGAGAGAGAGAGAGGGAGGGAGGGAGAGAGGGAGAGAGAGAGAGAGAGAGAGAGAGAGAGGAGAGAGGGGAGGAGAGAGAGAGAGAGAGAGAGAGAGAGAGAGGGAGGAGGGAGGGAGGGAGGGAGGAGGGAGAGGAGAGAGAGAGAGAGAGAGAGAGAGAGAGAGACTGACAGACAGACAGATAGACAGACAGATAGATAGATAGATAGATAGATAGATAGATAGATAGACGTTCTAATAATACATGTTAATTAATGTATCAGTATTAGTTTAGACAAAGTCATGTTGGCCAGGAAGATAATGATAATTATTAATTTCTGATAATTATATAATAATAATAATAATAATAATATATGTTTGTTCTAGATAATTCTATACTTAGTAGACTGATGTGGGATATTGAAGATGTTTATATGGGACAGGAAATAGACTGGGATACGGATAAACCAGCAAAGGCTGCATTGTTTGTATTATGTTACTTTATCTGTAATATACTAGTTTGTTTTTATTATGTTAGTTAGTTTGTTTTGTTTTATTTTATTTGTATTACGTTAGTATGTTTATTTTGTGTTACTTTTTTAATATTATGTTACGTTGGTTCTATTATATTACAATTGCTCGTAATTATATTATGCTATAACACTATTTATGAATACATTGACACACCTTTAACATATATAACAATGTCGATTCTGTAGAAGGTTGTTTTGTTATTAAACATAACAATCTCCTAAAGTGACAATATTTTATAATCAATTAATAATTTCCATCAATCGTGTGTCAATATAGATAGATTTCTTGGATTAACGCTTTTCCACTCTAACTTTTGTTTTCTAAATATTTCAACAAATTTAAATACAATTCTTCAGTCTCTGATTTGTTTACAATTACTGTAAATGTTCTTGTTATCCCCGAATACATCTCTATCTGTATTTACTCATTTACTCGTGTTTATGTTACAGTGGTATTCTACTAGCTGGTGGTATAATTATATTATTTGCTTCATGTTACGATGGCTGGGGAAGACATAAAATAATCAGGAAGAATATTAAGAAGCACGGAACAGGTACAAATATTAGAACATTTTTATATTTGTTTGTAAATACGATGTGGTAAGCTCAACATTCTGATATATATATATATATATATATATATATATATATATATATATATATATATATATATATATATATATATATATATTAAAAATCTTCTTTTACTTCCGCAGGAACCATGAACAATAAAAAGCTTACAATGGAAGATTTAAAGAAAGGAAAAGATTACCTTTATGATAAACCGAGTAAGTTTAATAAGTTTAAATAATATGCACATATTATTTGTCTAATCGTGTTACATATTTATTAGACTGTTTTACATATTTAAATATTTCTATCTGATTTTCTCAGGTTTATTAGATAAGTTAGAGGTGGCCTTCTCTTCTTATTCCGTATACACAAATCTAAGAAACATCTTTACTACAAGACCTCGTTATGAGAGATATCATATCCCATCATTAGATGGTATTAGATCACTTTCTGTTATGTGGATTATATATGGTATGACCTATGTTTATGGTATCATCTACTTTGAATGTTGGACTACAGGTAAATCATTTAGCTCTATTTCTGATACATTAATACTAAACCGTTTAGAATAATGCTATACAGATCTGTCGAGACATTATAGTGAAGTTCCAGTAAATAATGATATTTTCATAAAACAAACTGTATTCAAATGTTTCTTTGAATGTGACATATAGTATATGACTAAAATATTAAACATTATTGGGTAATCAAGTGTTTCTTGGCTACTTTAGCTAATTTAATCAGCGCCATTAAACATTACTCGGAAATGTGGAGTTTTATGAGTGTCCTACAAGTTTATCAGGCTAATGCAACGCTATTTTTTATCAGGTAAATAACTGCATCAACCAGCTCTATATAAAGATATATATACGTTTTTATCATAATAGACTGGAGTTTTTATTAATCCCATTTACCAGTTATTTTATCCCATTTATAAGTTGTTATTAATCCCATTTACAACTTGTCTTATTCCATTTACAGTGGATTTCTATGCGTTCACATGTGGTACAGGCACTGGCACAGAAATAACAAAAAAATATCATTCTTCATGATTGTCAAGTGGATAGTTGCAAGATATTTGAGGTATAACCAACAATCAACAAATACAAACATTTATGAATATCAATATTTTACATGATCTAATTTACTAATATCTTTACTAGTGTTATGCCTGCTATGATGGGTATGGTGATGATTTACACCTGTCTATTACGATACATCACCGATGGACCACTCCAGCCAAGAGACATCGCTGATTCAGTGAACTGCAGAGACACCTGGTGGATAACAATGTTATTGTTTCATAATATATTCAGAGTTCACGATCAGGTGGATGTTGTTATTGTTGTCCACTTATTAGCAATAATGTTATTCTAGTTATACTGTTATTATAACTGTTATTATGATGTAAAATAATTAAAAATAATTAGTAAAATGTGTTTAACAACTTTACTAACTTATTGCATTTTGCTTAATTGTCTGTATTAACATTGTGACCTATTCTAGTGTTTTGCTTGGACATGGATGTATGCCGTCGTCTGGCAGCTAAATTTGGCTTCACTATTCATCATAATACCTCTTGTAATGTAAGTAGTACTACTTATCTATATGCCTATAGAGAATCATATAATATAGTTACTATCTCTCTAAGCAAATATAATCATAATGATTTGTTTCATTAAATTCACAGGGTGCCTATTGCCAGCTACGTTATAATAGGTTTAATGTATGTAGCATATCTCGTGATCTTTATCATTTGGAATCAGAAAAAGTCAGTATTGAACAGACATATACACATCTTTACATAGTAAAGTGTTTAATATTTAGTTAAATCATTTATCTACATTATAACTTACCTCAGTATTATGGATATTTATATACAGTTATGATGAAGAGAACAATTGGTACTTTGACATTCTACAGACACCTTGGTGTAATGCTGGACCTTATTGTATAGGGATGATATTAGCTATTATAATGTATAACGCTCGTGGAAAACGACAACATATGGTCTGTAGTTGTTATATAACAAAAATTTTATTATAGATTATAAATTTTAATATCAATTACTTGATATTAATGAATCTTATCTCGTCTTGACAGTCTTGGCCGATTGTATTAATTCCATGGATATGTGCCCTGATCCTGATTGGATCCGTTGTCTATGCGCCTTGGGATTACATAAAACCTGATGGTAGAGACTGGTCTAAGGCGGGACATGTAGCTTTTGACACGATGGCTCCTCAAATGATGGCTCTTGGAGTGGCTTGGATAACTTGGTCTTCACACAATGGCTATGGAGGTAACCTGAAAGATTAATATATGTGGAACGTTAGAATTTGTATTTATGATACTCAGTACATCAATTATTAATATAGTCATAAATATATTTGAATAATTCCATTACTTTAATTGCTGAAATGATTTTATGAATAAGTCCTACTTTTACAGGTGTAATTGGTAACTTACTGACCTGGAGATTCTTCACAGTCATAAGTAAAATTGCTTTACCTGTTACAATATTTATGGGTCCTGCCATGGTCGGACATCTATATTCAAGGGTTCAAATATTTTACATATATGATTCAGAAATGGTAGGTTGCAAATTTTATTATATTTAACAACATCGGCCATTAACATTTAAATATATCTCCTAATTTGTTATTTAAATATATTATCCATTTCAGAATTACCTTTACTATGGACAGCTCATCGGTGTGTTCATGTATGCCATGGCTGTAGCTCTCTTCTTCCAACATCCAATAGGACGTGGTATGATGATCCAGATACTTGCTATTACACGTTTAGAACTCCTCCTACATTCCCGTCATCCTGACATCTTAGATCAACTGACAGGAGATCCGGAACAAGATAAACCACTTTGGCAGAATCTGGAAGAAAGGGAACAGCTTGACGTTAATCTCACCGCAACAAATGGAGCAGCCAAAACAATAGGATCCACAATCACCAATGGCAAGGTCATAGGCGGATATGTACCTTGTCAGGAATCAAAGCAAATCCCGACCATATACCCTTCATTATCTATCATATCGGAACAACAAGCAGACAATTTTGAAAAGCTAAAGAAATATTCTGTAGCTCCATATACACCGAGTTTAGAAACTGTTACTGATCTGGATGATGAGAAAAATGAGGAATTTACTGCATTTTAATATTTACTTCACTTAGTTCATAATCAAAATGTTAATGAATTAACATTAGTTTACCAACTCTGGCTTCCTTTATAGATATCAGGATAACTGTCTGGATTCCTATATGTTCTTCATACTTTGTTATGTGTATTTATCTTATGTAAATAAAGATGAAGTATTTCTCGACAAAGGTATTAATCAAACTTGATTTATGCGTTGAACATTAATACAATGATTTTCGGATTAATTAGCACAAGTAATTATAACTTCGTAACAAATTAATTAACTTATGATGAATAATGTTTTTCAAATGCAATGCCTTTATTTTGTGGTGTTCCTCAAGGCTCTGTTCTTGGACCGCTACTGTTTATTCTGTATACAACACCACTTAGCTCTCTTATTCACACCCACAAATTAGACCATTATTTATATGCATATGACACCCATGTATACATAGTTGGATAGATTTATTTCCATCTGCATATATAGTTACATAAAAAATACAGTAATATTTACAAAGGAAATGGCTGGAGTAGCATAACCTACAAAGATTGTGTACCTGCTACCCCCTATGAATAAACGTATAAGAATGTATATACATACATATACACACACATACATACATACATATACATACATACATATATATATAAATACACACACAACACACACACACACATATATATATGTATATATATATATATATATATATATATATATATATATATATATATATATATATATATATATATATATATATATATATATATATATATCATACATACACAAGCACCACCCATCTCGGTGAAAGAGGTGAAATATAAAAACAAAAGATAAGAGGAACAAGAAACAAGATTTGTATAATTACAATTATTGATGACAGTCGTTACAGTTTGGGTTGCTGCAGTTGACTAAGGCAGCGTAACTACCTAGACACATAGTTTTTATAGATCGCTTAAACGAGTTATATGTTGAATAGATGTTTAGTTTCGGATACCATTCATTCCACAAAAGGGGAAACTGAAATACTGGCAATTTATCAATAAATTTGCATTTAGATTTTATAACATGGAACATATTGACCTGTCTAGTTTCATGTACAACATTTATATCGTGATTTAACGTAAATATATTACGGAATGACACGGGCTATCACGAGAATAATTATGCATAAAGAGCAAAATTTGAAGCTGATAAAGATCGGATAACTTGAGAATTGCAGAATCCTTGAAGAGTGGATCAGTATGACAGTTATAGTTTTATAGTTAATTATTCGAAGCGCTCTCTTTTTCAAAACCTCGGTTTTGTGAAGAAAACAAGATTTTGCATTTCCCGGGAAAAAGGATTCTACATGTTAAACGAGGATATAATAGTGAAAAGTATAGTGTATGCAGACTTTCCTGGGGGAGAGAAAATGTTACTTGCTTAATAGTAAAAAGAGCTCAAGATAACTTACTATTTATTGCAGACAAATGGTCTTTCCACCAGAGAACTTCATCCATTTGTATACCAAGATATTTACAAGATAACTGGATTTTCTTCGCAATTTGGAGATAACTTGTTTGAACAGAACCAATTAAATGTATCATCTAGGAATTTAATAGCTCTAGTAAAAAGATTAGATGGATTGGTATCTGAAAAGTAAACATTAGTATCATCTGCAAAGCAGAGTATATTTTCCTGTGTGCTATAAGAATTGTCGTTCATATTTATACTAAATACAAGGGGACCATGAATTGAGCGTTGGGGTGAAACCACATTGATAGATAACTTTCTATCCACTTGTTCGCTAAACCACGTATCTCATATACATTGAGTTGGTAAAGCAAAATATTGGAACAAATCGTGTCGAATGCTTTACTTAAGTCATAGAATGTCACCAACATTAAATTGGTCGGGTTTACAATACTTGCATCTGCACAATGCTTTAATAAGTGAATGACGGGGTGAATAGTCGAATGCTTAACCCTGAAACCGTACTGGTGTTGATAAAGTATGTTATTACGTAACTTCACAAGTAGAACAAAAATATTATATCAACATCAGCAATATGGTAGCGTTATAAAGACATGACATAGACCCCATAGACACGACCATCAACAAAAAAGACACAACTGAAGTCAACATTAGTAATATGGTAACGTTATAAAGACCTGACATAGACCTCATAGACACGACCATCAACAATAAAACACAACTGAAGTCAACATTAGCAATATGGTAACGTTATAAAGACCTGACATAGACCTCATAGACACGACCATCAACAATAAAAACACAACTGAAGTCAACATTAGTAATATGGTAACGTTATAAAGACCTGACATAGACCTCATAGACACGACCATCAACAATAAAAACACAACTGAAGTCAACATCAGGAATATGGTAACGTTATAAAGACCTGACATAGACCTCATAGACACGACCATCAACAATAAAAACACAACTGAAGTCAACATTAGTAATATGGTAACGTTATAAAGACCTGACATAGACCTCATAGACACGACCATCAACAATAAAAACACAACTGAAGTCAACATTAGTAATATGGTAACGTTATAAAGACCTGACATAGACCTCATAGACACGACCATCAACAATAAAAACACAACTGAAGTCAACATTAGTAATATGGTAACGTTAAAAAGTGTGATCTAACCACCAAAAAACCCCCCTAATTATCTCTATTATCCAAGAGGGGGGGTGTAATCATAACGTGTGATATAGAACGAAATCAATCGTTAATCATAGCGTTTTTAAAAGTCAACACGATTTTGTTGTCAGTATCTTGATTCTTAGTATCATTTTATTATCTGCCATGTCCGTTTTCAAGTAATAAAGAATACAGATAAGAAAATTCAATAACATTACAATATAAGAACATGTTATCCTAATATATCATGTGTTATTAAGGCAGTAGAAGATTTATATTAAACATGGTTTCATACTTACATATTTAGGTTCAACTTAACTTTAGATTTTATAGTCTACACTAGGTAGTTATAATAATTAGGGGAAATTTTTGAGATCTTCTCAAAATATCAAATACAAGTGAATGGGCAACAATTATAATCTGATTATATCTACATCCTTAATATTTTTTGAGAAGTAATTGTTTTTAAAATAACTTTAATCTGATACTATATTAGATGTATTTATCTATTCATAAAGTTAACGTCTCTTTATATCAGGAAATGAAAGGTTTGCGGTCGGAGTTAGTATTTCCTTTGATTCTATACAAGGTAAATATCGGCCTATTATCTTGTCGTTTATAACTGCGGGTATTGTTGTTGTTATTGTTGTTATTGTTGTTGCTGTTAAAGTAAAGTCAGTGGGTTCATTTTCTTCCAGATTTTGCCAAAATGGCTCATCTTGTTCCGGATCACCTGTCAGTTGATCTAGGATGTCAGGATGACGGCAATGTAATATGAGTTCTAGACGTGTAATAGCAAGTATCTGGATCATCATACCACGTCCTGTTGGATGTTGGAAGAAGAGAGCTACGATCATTCCATACACCAACACACCAAAGAGCTGTCCATAGTAACGGTAATTCTGAAATGGTCAAAGATTTAAGATAATTTATTATAAAGACATATTAATTGCTAAATAATATAAATTAAATTATAACAACTAATATGTACCATTTCGGAATCATAGACGTAGAATATTTGAACTGTTGAATACAGATGACCAACAATGGCTGCTCCCATAAACATTGTGGCGGGTAATGAAAGCTTCCTGGTGACTGTGAAAAATCTCCAACTAAGAAAATTTGTAATTACACCTGTAAATAAATACATCTATTCAGAAGATATCTCCTAATATATGGATTTTCTTAAATAATAAAGTAGTTCATTATTTATAAAAGTAACCTTCTAAAATTGTTCTAATTAACAATAGATCATATTCTGTGTCTATACCTCCATAACCATTGTGTGAAGACCAAGTTATCCAAGCCACTCCAAGAGCCATCATTTGAGGAGCCATCGTGTCAAAAGCTACATGTCCCGCCTTAGACCAATCTCTACCATCAGGTTTTATGTAATCCCAAGGCGCATAGACAACGGATCCAATCAGGATCAGGGCACATATCCATAGAATTAATACAATCGGCCAAGACTGTCAAGACGAGATATATTTCTGGTTTAAGATTCATTAAAATTAAATGATTGATATTAAAATTGATAATCTATAAATAACATTTTTGTTATATAACAACTACAAACCATATGTTGTCGTTTTCCACGAGCGTTATACATTATAATAGCTAATATCATCCCTATACAATAAGGTCCAGCATTACACCAAGGTGTCTGTAGAATGTCAAAGTACCAATTGTTCTCTCCATCATAACTGTATAAAGAAGTTAATATGTGATGTATACAAATAATATGTGTCAAATATTAAACATTTAGCTGTTATATAAGCTGTTTTTGCTTCAAAATGTTAATCTTACTTTTTCTGGTTCCAGATAACAGATATCACAAGATAGGTAACATAGAAGATGGCTATCATAACATAACCGATGATAGGAGAACTGTAAATTTAAATAATTAAATTGTGATATTTTATCGTGATCCTGAAGGTCAGAAGCAGAAAATAATTTAACTGATCAGAATCATAACACAATTATACTTACATCACAAGAGGTATGGTGATGAATAATGAGGCGAGATTTAGCTGTCACACGACGGCATACATCCATGTCCAAGCTAAACACTAACATTTATGACATTAGCAATCATTTTATTGGCAAATATATAATAAAAGTGCCGGATTTAAGGTAGAAAATATTTCAAATGTTTTTGTACCGCTACTCAGGAAATTTCAATAACAGCTTTATATGAGTGATATATCTAAAATACTCATTCTTTATAGAAAACTGTTTCTCTATAATACTGCACGATACTTCACATTTAGATATATCTTCTTTATGCACAATAGATATGTCAATTAATGTCTATTACAAATTTTATGATGAAAATACCTTATCGTGTTTACAGAGAGTCTTATATGGTTCTCAGATAAGAAGGTCAACAAAACAATACTGTACGTTGGGTAAGTTTAATTCAAAATTATAATTGAAACTTTTTCATTGTTTTAATTATTTATAGAAACTTTATTTCATCCTAGTTATAGTCACTTGCTCATTGACCCGGAACAAGTTATCGAACAACAACATTGTAATCCACCAGTTTGTTCTGCAATTAGCAGAATCGGTAACTTTGGTTGGTTGAAGAGGACCTCCAGTAAGATAACTCACGAGACAGGTGTATATCATCATCATACCCATCATAGCTGGCATAATGCTAAGAAATAAACATTACATAATATGATATTAGTATTACATATTGCTGCACTAATTCAGTATTTAGTATTTTCCAATATAACTAGTAATATTATTAGGCATACCTCATATATCTTGCCAAAATCCATTTGATAACCATTAATGTATGTACTCTAATGTTATTATTTCGGTTCCAATATCTGTACCACATTTGGATGTATACAAATCCACTAAAAGGAAAAACCAAAATATTTTGTTCCTTTGTTTGTCGTATGTAAATATTTTAAATTGTGTATTTGTTTCGATAAGTTAAGAAGAACATTATAAGTAAAGATAATAATTTTAATAGTGATCTTATATCAGGTTTAAAAGTTATAATTCAAGTAAAAAATTATTTAAAATTTTTAAAAATTTAATCTATTTGGTTTATCAATTACCAATTCATCAGTCAACAGAGGAATACTCTGCTAATATTTTATAAATGAAAATACAATTATTAAATGTGGACCTACTATTTGAACCCAAGAGTAATAAACATTAATAATTGTTAATACAGATACTTTCTAAGAGTTTTGTAAATATACACCACATGATGTTGTAGATAAACGTGTTGGAAGCCATCTATCGAATGACAATTGTTATCTATTTGTAGGCAATGATGTAGATTAATTAATGTAATTGAAAACGAGGTTACGAAGAAGGCATTGTTGTGATGTACAAATAAAACTAATAACAACAAACATAATTAGACTATCATTTCAACAAAATAATATATATGCTCCGTTTAAGCGTAAATATTGTTTTTAAAGTCAATCGATTTGTAAATAAACTCCACACACACACACACACACACATATATATATATATATATATATATATATATATATATATATGTCAGGACTTAAGATACACGACTATGATACTTAAATTAATAAATATGGTATAATGTCCGGAACCGATAGAACTAAACTCCGGATGTATATATGTTTTAAACATGAAGTTATTACCGAACTATATGTTATTATGAGTATTTTTAGGAGTAACATATAACAATTAGCTAAGTTTAGTTCTGGCTGGAAGCAATTGGGAGTTAATCCTGTCTCAACGAACAAAGTTCTGGGTCAAAAAAAAACTAAACTTATTTTAATTGGATAAAAGTAATGTTTTCGTTAAATCTATGATATATCATAATTTATGACATGAATGCTTTACAGAGACTTCCGGTTTTAATCGTATGATCAGTATTGTTTTAGTGTGAAAGATTAGTTTATATTTATATTAAGTAAATGTCATATTGTTGGGTCTACTCTTGATGTCATGAACATAGACCTTCAGAGAAAAATGGTGTTGTACTAATTGATTGCTATAACTCTAAATGTATCACATACACAAAATCAGACTTCATTAAATAAATGATTACTCTATTGAGTTACCTGTATAAACATTTATTTACCACTTATCGCACGAATAGTTAACTATATTTCATTGTTAGATAATATATCTACTTACCTTATGAAGAATAACGTTGCATTTGCCTAATACACTTGTAGGATGCTCATAAAACTCCACATTTGTAAATAACGTTTAATGGCGCTGATTAAATTAGCTGAAATGACAGTGTACAATAACAATCATTTTCTTCGGCACACTTCATTCATATAATTCAGTGTTCTGTAGCTTTGTTAGATCTAAGTAAGTCTGTTTTAAGCATCTTGTTATACAATGTTTATATGTGGCTACATTATAATAATAATGATGCTGATTGACGTTTTACGGCCATTTTTGTGCACATGGTTGGCTAAATCGTTTGAGCTACCTCCAAAGGTAATGAAGCAAAGTTATAGAGGAAACACCCTTTAGATATGCCTACGCCGAGATTCGAACTCAGGCGGTAGTGATCTGTGATCCAACGTGCTACCAGTTAGACCACGGAGGAATCCACATATAGTTGGTATATATTATGATAGAACCAAATGATTTACCTGTATTCCAACATTCCGAGTAGAGAATACCATAAACATAGGTCATACCATATATAATCCACATAACAGAAAGTGATCTAATACCATCTAATGATGGGATATGATATCTCTCATAACGAGGTCTTGTAGTAAAGATGTGTCTTAGATTTGTATATACGGAATAAGAAGAGAGGCCACCTCTAACTTATCTAATAAACCTGAGAAAATCAGATAGAAATATTTAAATATGTATAGGACAGCAATGTTGTATAATCCTAGATAAAAATAACTGTATGTCAGATATGCCATTATCAATATATATATATATATATATATATATATATATATATATATATATATATATATATATTAAACGCTTTGGGGAACTTGTTACCAGAAAATATGGCATTACATATATATTATATATTAATACCTTATTATTATTATTATTATTATTACAGTAGTAGTAGTAGAAGTAGTAATAGTAGTAGTAGTAATAATAGCAGTAGTAGTAGTAATAGTAGTAGTAAATAGTAGTAGTAGTAATAGTAGTAGTAGTAGTAATAGCAGTAGTAGTAGTAATAGTAGTAGTAGTAATAGTAGTAGTAGTAGTAGTAGTAGTAGTAGTAGTAATAGCAGTAGTAGTAGTAGTAGTAGTATATAATTATTAGTTATCCTTACCAGGCTTCTCATATAGAAAGTTTTGTGCTTTACACAGGTCATCCAAAGTAAGACTTTTATTATTTGACGTTCCTGTTGATGAAGAAGCCAACATAAGAAGCACTTGCTAGAGTAACTAATGTATTCAATACATTCTCAATGGTACAGTTTATATTGTGATAAATATTGAAAAATATTATCATATCATCATAATTCTTCAAAAACTACATCAGGATTATAATTGGTTAGTCTTTTGAAAAGTCTAAAGGTTACTTCCTGGGAAAGGTACTTTATTAAATCTATATTATTATTATTATTATTATTATATTCTTCACTGAGTTGGAAATGTTTGTTTTAGTTCATTCGAGGTTTTTGTTGATATCTTTGGTTTTAGTTTGTTATTTGTTTGTTTACTCTCACTCTCTCTCTCTCTCTCTCTCTCTTATATATATATATATATATATATATATATATATATATATATCCTTCTCTCTCTCCTTATCTCTCTCCTTCTTTCTCTCTCTTCTCTCTCTCTCTCTCTCTCTCTCTCTCTCTCTCTCTTATCTCTTTATCTGTCTGTTTTGTTATATTTTTGTCTGTTCTGTTTGTTTATCTGTTTTTGTTCTTTCCATTTGTTTGTTTTGCAATATTTCTGAAGTAGATGAACTAACTCAATAATTTAAAGAGACAAAGATTTCTTTAAAAGTTTCTTTGTATTTAACATAAATTTATAACGACGAAAACAACTTTAATTTTAAGTGAAGACAAGTAATGATACATTAGTGTATTATATTTGAAAGTTTAAAAATCTCAATCAGAAATAATACAATTTCTCCAGGTGTGCCTCACACTATTTGTGGTATTTGTCTTGTTTATATTTTTCAAGTAAGGAACCTTAAATTGTACTGAAAACGATGTTATTTTCTTGGCTGATAGCTAGTGTCTTTTTACGTACTCAAAAAAAATATATATATATATATATATATATATATATATATATATATATATATATATATATATATTATATTGTTATTAGTAACTATTCATCTTATTGCTAACATAAATTGTTGGCACGAAGCTTTCAATTCTGATATGAAGTCATTTTTTCAGAGAATATTGAACTCTACCTGATTGAGATGTTTTAATATTTCTAGATATTATTTGTTTTCTTCTCCATCCATCATAACAAGTCGTAAATATAATAACTAGACAGATAATAATAACAATAGATCTGAAATAGATAGAAATGGGAGACAAAATAAATTGTTTACTAATATAATTGTTATTATTATTATTATTATTATTATTAATATATCAATCAACTCATTGTTCCTGTGGTCTTTTGACACATGATGTAGCTTTGTTATTTTAATTATCATGCTGTATAATAAGAAAGAATATGTGCGTGTATGTTTCCATATATGCCTGTGTGTGTATTCTTCTGTATATTTGTGTGTGTGTGTGTGTGTGTGTGTGTGTGTGTGTGTGTGTGTGTGTGTGTGTGTGTGTGTGTGTGTGTGTGTGTGTGTGTGTGTGTATGTGTAAGTTTCTGCGGTCTGTCTGTCTGTCTGTCTTTCTGTCCGTCCGTCCGTCTGTCTGTCTGTGGAGAGAGTGTGTGTGTGTGTATGTGTCTGTATATGTGTTTGTGTGCATGTTTATGTGTGTGCCAATTTTAGAATGTATTTATATGACACACTAATATATAATGATACAGACAAGGCAGTCTTGGCTGCTGTATCTTTATTCCAATCATTAGCAGAACTCATAAAGATATCTTCAATATTCCAGATCAGTGTCCTTAAAATAGTGTTATCTAAATAGAGAGAACACTTTATTTTATAATTGATTACAGTCAATATCGTATTATTTTACATTTATAGAATTCTATAAACAAAACATTAGATGACATTAGTTTATAATTTTATTTCATAAGGAGAATACTTGGATCCAATGAGGTAGTCTAGTCTTTGATTCATTTTACTTACTGTACGTTAAATATATCCTGACGTCATCCTGGGAACAAGTATCTGGTACAGAAATACCAAGAGAAAATGGCAGACTGATATTTACCTGAAATTTTGATTTTTAATTGAATTTATTTATTAAATGTATACACTGCAATTGTATAGCTATTTTCTATTAATTATTTTTCAATGTGGTTTACGTATAAGAGAAAGACAAATGCAATCGGAAGTGGAACAATACACTTTTATGATCACAATTGTGTACTAATCGTAATAATGTGTTAATTAACATTAACAAAAAAAACATGAAAACATAATCAGTAAAAGTATTATCTGGATATTTACCAGCGGTATTGTGTTAATGTGATAAAAACAAGCGAGTTTTATTGTGTTCGTAGATTTCTGATTTCTCTAAAATTGTATTTTCTAAATACCATAATAAAAACTGAAGTGAATTATGGCATACTATTCTGATAATCTTCAAATCAATATCAATATCGCATGGTCTCCTCATTTTTATCATTCTATCCCACTCCTCGTAATCATTTCATTCGCTCTCTTTTCAATCTCGCATCATTTTCAAACTCTGTACAATTGCCTAACGAACTCTTTCTTCCGGAGAACCTTCGTATCTATTTTCCATGCTTTCTCTAGCGCCCAAGTCCGGAGAACTCTGTTCATCTGGTTTTCACATGCTGTCTATTCTCATTGTTAAAGCTCAAGCTTGCATTCATGCCTTTTGTAATCATTGTTTCTATTCCCTGGACATGTTAAGTTAGCAAATAGCATAATATTTTTGCGTCACAATTTGAAAACGCGTCATTTCCGACTTGCTTATTATTCTTAAGTTTCCACTCCATCTGATCATTTGTTGATGAACTTTGTATTATACCTGAACTATGAGATTGCCCAACTCCTGTACTAAATGCATCACTGAGCTCGATTATTTTTGATGATGTTGGTGCTAGAGAAGTTTGTTGTTATTAAAATTAGACAAAAGGGCTGCTACTCTGATCTATATTAGAAACACAATATATTGTGTATTTCCGGGCTGTTCTAATTGACAGTTTATGTATTTATATTCCTGTAAAGAAATACTTATATCACAAATGTAACTAATTATATTGAATTATACCTGATACACAAATTATTATGTTAATTTGAAATGTTTAAATAACGGTTATTTTATCAAAGTTAGATAGCAATAAAATTTCACAAACGTTGCATATTTATTTTATTATGTTCAAATGTTAAATATTTAAATTAACAAGCGTACGGTTATTTATATCCGAATGACAATGAGCGATAATAAGTGTCCCATGTCCTATTCCTATTTATTTCGTTAATAAAGGTTACATCCTCATTGTCTGGCTGTAACCACGTACAATGTTTTAAAAACACACAATCCGTGAGTAAAAAGACTTCATTGTCTTATTTTCTGTCTATAACCTATATCTCTTCTTACTTTGTTTACATGATATACGCTGTATTTTGGCAGAAATAAATTCAATTCACTTAACAAACGAAATGTCACTGACCAGGACCTCGTTATCCATAAGTTTGACGGGACTTATCAATTTGCTGACACAGCTGCCTAGGGCTCCAATGATTAAAGGTACTCTACACTTTTCGCGGTAGTGATACATGTACATATGTATTTATCCATGTTTATATATATATATATATATATATATATATATATATATATATAGGACCCTCCCGCTAACAAAAGATAAAGTCTAGGGGTCTGGCCAGGATTTAATACGACCCTGTCACTGAAAAAAGATAGCATTCATCTTATACGACCGAATTTGTATGAATAACACCTAATTTGTAATATTTTGTTTTATTGGTCGAAAGGGAAAAGTACAAATTATTAATAATTAACAAACGATAATAACAATTGTAGATTGTCATCATATAAATTATAAAATATATTGTCTGACTTACCTGAAATATTGACAATGGAATATGCATATCAAGACGAACATATCTCCCACGGAATGTCCTATTTTCTAAACGTAATGGCAGACCAGAACCTATATGAACTACATGATTTATCACTTGTGTCGTACACTCTTCATAGGAACCTACCCAATGTAAATGTCCTTCATAAAACCCAGTTGGTCTTCTACCAATGGCATCAAGAACTAGAAAAGAAATTGTAATAATTCATTATTTAAAACATACTATAGATTTAAACACCATTCACTTATCAGAAATATATATAAAAGACTTGCTAAGTAGGTCTTCTGTTTAAGATATTGTAAATAATTAAAATAAAACATTTTTAATATAATATACATATCATATTTACTAAACGAATACGTCCTCTCAGGTGTTTCAGGTCTTGGAACTGTCAACGTTTCATTATTTAGTGTCAGAGTATCCCATAACCAACGTTTGGTTATTGGACCTATATAAGAATCGAAATCCGGAATACAGCCAAAGTGTCCTTGGGTTTGGTTCCTCTCTTCTGGATATGGGATATCGTTGGTGTTTGATAGGAATTTTATCTCCGTCTGTGTAACAGTACTCAAGTACTCAGTAACAATCTTCTGGAATTCTTCATCATAATTCCATAATTCTATTAGTTTATCTTCTGGATTAGGAAGGATATCATCCATACTAACATCGATAGCCAGACCTCGTTCCACTTGCCTGGCTGCCTCTCGGTGTGTGTCTGTCCGTCTCCGTCTCCGTCCGTGTCCGTCCGTGTCCGTCCGTGTCCGTCTCCGTGTCCGTCTCCGTGTCCGTCTCCGTGTCCGTCTCCGTGTCCGTCTCCGTGTCCGTCTCCGTGTCCGTCTCCGTGTCCGTCTCCGTGTCCGTCTCCGTGTCCGTCTCCGTGTCCGTCTCCGTGTCCGTCTCCGTGTCCGTCCGTGTCCGTCCGTGTCCGTCCGTGTCCGTCCGTGTCCGTCTCCGTCCGTGTCCGTCCGTCTCCGTCCGTGTCCGTCCGTCTCCGTCCGTCTCCGTCCGTGTCCGTCCGTGTCCGTGTCCGTCCGTGTCCGTCCGTCTCCGTCCGTGTCCGTCCGTGTCCGTCCGTGTCCGTCCGTGTCCGTCCGTGTCCGTCCGTGTCCGTCCGTGTCCGTCTGTGTCCGTCTGTGTCCGTCTGTGTCCGTCTGTGTCCGTCTGTCCGTGTCCGTGTCCGTGTGTCCGTGTCCGTGTGTCCGTGTCCGTGTCCGTGTGTCCGTCCGTCTGTGTCCGTGTGTCCGTCCGTCTGTGTCCGTGTGTCCGTCCGTCTGTGTCCGTGTGTCCGTCCGTCTGTGTCCGTGTGTCCGTCCGTCTGTGTCCGTGTGTCCGTCCGTCTGTGTCCGTGTGTCCGTCCGTCTGTGTCCGTGTGTCCGTCCGTCTGTGTCCGTCCGTCTGTGTCCGTGTGTCCGTGTGTCCGTCCGTCTGTGTCCGTGTGTCCGTCCGTCTGTGTCCGTGTGTCCGTCCGTCTGTGTCCGTGTGTCCGTCCGTCTGTGTCCGTGTGTCCGTCCGTCTGTGTCCGTGTGTCCGTCCGTCTGTGTCCGTGTGTCCGTCCGTCTGTGTCCGTGTGTCCGTCCGTCCGTCCGTCCGTCCGTCCGTCCGTCTGTCTGTCTGGCTGGCTGTCTGGCTGTCTGTGTGTGTATGTGTGTGTGTTTTAGGGTACATAGTAAGAGGCAACAGGCACAGAGCATCAACATATCTAAACATCCTTCGAAACCTACCTCCATAAATCTAAATACAACTATACATACATTAATCTAAATATTAAATGTTCAATACCTCCACATATTGATAAATGTGTGCGTATACCTAAGCATGTATCTGGTCTACTCATCAGCCTGTGGGAACCAGCTAATTCGCTTTTCGTACGCGACAAATATGTCACGCCCACAGGAAAGCGGCTACATGCAGGCTACGTACAAAAAGCACGTAAAAAACATACCATTTGATACCACAGCTCGCAGCAACCAACACGTGCGTGTGGTTCAATGGTGACTTGCTACATACATGTCATAAACTATTTTGACACCGCAGTTTACATTCAACAGTAATTTTCTGTGGTCCAAAAGAAACCTGTATATAAAGCATTTCGACACCTCAGATGCTGACCTCAGCTTTATTCTGGGTTCGAATAACTAAATAAATCCTACCTATATGAACCATGTATCAATACACGTCCGACTGGTCTGGCGTCGAAGTTCTTCTCTAACCTAAGTGAAAATCTAAACCTTTTATATACCCTCGCGTGTTAACAAACATTACAGTTTGTTCATAACAAAGAGAATGTACACTTGCTCAGTATGGACTCACTAAAGCGATTAAACTAAAATAAAAACAAAGTAGCAATACCGCACAATGGATTATTACTGGACTAGAACGAAATATCGTCTCAAACCTGAGTAAATACTATGATTTACTCGAACCTAACAGCTAATCCTCATACGTTTCCGTTCATCACTAAGGGAACGTTCATTCACGCTTAATTTAGCGTCCCTAAGTATATGCAGTTAGGTGTGGTGGGATCTAAATTAAAACGCCTATCCACTTGATCTATTTGACCCATGGTCGAGAACAGCGGATTTCAGGCAGATGTGTGTGTGTGTGTGTGTGTGTGTGTGTGTGTGTGTGTCTGTCTGTCTGTCTGTCTGTCTGTATGTCTGTATACTTGTATGTATGTCTCTTTCTATCTGTTTATCTGTATTGATGTACGTATGTATGTATGTACATGTGGATGTATGTATGTATCTATGTATGTATGTATTATGTGTGTGTGTATTTCTGTATGTATGTATGCTTGTTTGTTTGTATGTTTCACTCTCTCTCTCTCTCTCTCTCTGTGTGTGTGTGTAAGTCTCTCTCTCTCTCTCTATGTCTGTCTTTCTGTCTGTATTTATGTATGTCTGTCTGTCTGTCTGTCTGTAGTACGTATATACGTGCGTATGTATGTATTTATGTATGTATGTATCAATATACTTGTTTGTCTCTATGTCTATCTGTTTGTATATATGTCTCTCTCTCTCTCTCTCTCTCTCTCTCTCTCTCTCTCTCTCTCTCTCTCTCTGTCTTTATGCATGTATATGTATGTATGCATGTATATATATATATATATATATATATATATATATATATGCGTGTGTGTGTGTGTGTGTGTGTATGTGCGTGTATGTGTGTGTGTTTGTGCGTGTGTGTGTGTGTGTATGTATGTGTGTGTTTGTGTGTTTGTGTTAGTGTCTATGTGTGTGTGCGCGCGCGCGCGTGTGCCTGTGTGTGTTTGTGTGTGTGTGTGGTTGTTTATCCGTTGCCATATATATTTATCTCACTATAAATCATCTTTCTTTCTACCTGTCTTCGTTTGTTACATATCTATTTTATTAGTTTTGTTCTTCACCTAGACATTTGTTAAACGTTAACCTGACCGTGTTATATAGTCCGACTACGTGTAGATAATGTCCTTCCTTTGACCAGATATGAACATAGATAATTTTATAATTATATATTATTGGTATATATTCTTTGTACTTAAGGTAATTAACTAAAATTGATATATAAAATACTTTATAATAATCATATATACTTGTCGTATAAAATATTGTTCTGAACAAAATATAACAAAATTAACTAATAGACAATTTTTGCGTGGCGCCTTCTGCTGGGTTATCTACACACTTTGACATTTATGTGCTAAATATTTGATAAAAATGTTATTTTAAAATCGCGCGAAATCATCCAGGTCACATTTAGATAATTTATCTACAGTTCTCAACCTGATGAATATTTTAATAATATCTTATATTCTGACAGGAAATACAGATTTATTTGATGTTGACTTTTATTATAGCCCAGGATGATAACATGGAGTATTTATTGTCCAAGTGTTTTATATTGACCCTCTCTTTTAATAATCATTTTAGAGAGGTTTTTTCCCTAAAAATAAAACAAAATGCTAAATTTATATCCGTTTTCATACGTAATTGTAATTTCACGGCACACTATCCTTTAATTATTATATGTGACGGTTAACAGCCTACGTCATAAATGAATATTTATTAATCGTGTTATCGGGTCAAACAAAAATTGTTATCAACAAATTTTGTTAGCTGTCTGATATTTAGTTTATTGTCATAACACTTCACATGTAGTCTGATAGACAATATCTCCTCATCTCGACTGTCTCAAATGATAAAAGATGACCTTCTCCGACAAATAATCTAATCTAACAGGAAAAACTATATATCAGAAAATGTTATATTTATATAAAAGATATTCCGTGAAACTAATACAATAATTAATAAATCAATGTGGTTTTGTGGAGCTTCAAAATTCACGAATTTACAAAATATGTTTCTTATCGTTCAATGATACTTTATTAAGTACACGTCATCACTGACCCATAAACCACACTCGATATCGAAATCACTCACTGCGCATGCGTCGAGAAAATGGTCAATTATAAATATTTCCCATATTTCATTTAATTTATTTATTTTAGAATATAAATCTATTTATGTTTTTGCTCAAATTATTGTCTAATAGGCACTTATTATTAATAGTTAATATTTATCTATAGTTATTTTAACTTGACTTGAGCTGGTGATGTTTATTCAATGTTATATAGAATATGATTTACTTTTCAACTAAATGGCAGCTTTATTCGGAATATAATCATATAACCGAAATGGAAAATCTACTCGTTATACACAAAGAAAGAAGATGATGATGATGAAGATGATTGATGTTTAACGGCCACTTTTATGCACATGGTAGGCTAAATGAACCGAGCGACATCCAAATGTAATGAACCGAAGTTAAAGATGAAACACGCTTCAAATATGCACACTCCGAAATTCGAACTCAGGTGGTAGTGATCTGTGGTCAAACGCGCTACCAACTAGACCACGGAGGCGCCCACAAGAACCTAAATAAGCCACTGTATCCATATAGTGGGCAACATTTATTAATTCCTAAATTAAGCTCAGAATATAATTCAATTACTTTGATCTTATAAAAGTTTGATTTTAAAAAAAATTTCTTCATTTCGTCAAATCTTCCAGAAAAGGTAACTTACAGGTAAATTAATTGGAGAATCGTTCGCGCATTTTAGCGAAAGTCAAATGCGATCAATGTTTTGATATAAATAGATCACTTAGGATGAACCTTTTTGAACTCGTCTATAACAAGTTATTAATCAATGTTATCCTTAGTCATAAGACAACCCACTTAACGAGAAGTGGCTGATAAATTATACTATTGATTAACTTGGCTAATAGATAACTATTGTGTGGGAGATCAAACCCCTTTAATACAGCGCTTGGAATATAATAAAATTGTTTTTATTTCTTGATATTTATATTTTTTATAAATTAAATTAAACTATTCATTAATTCACACCTATTCTGTTTAGAAGATTGATTATTTTTAAGTGTTATTTTTCTATAACTGTTTGATAAATTACTAATAATGAAATTAATCGACACTTTACCTCATTCAGTCAATTTATCAGTCAGAGACTTCAAACAAAGTACGGATCGTGCATTAAATAAATAATTATCACCTTCCAAGAACATGTCATTGACTTTACTATACTTCATCTTATATATTTATATATTTATGGTTCATATTTAGTTTATTAATCACCTGCACTAAGCTAACAATCACCAGATAAACATTACCAGGTTGTCATCCTCTCATCATGTCAGAGGAATGTCTTCTTTAAATATTCTATCATTTGACGGTTTCCTATTTGAAAGGTTCACTCGTATTAAGCTATACCATAAAATAGTTAGTCATAAATAATTTAAATAACCTTTCTTCTGTTTTAGTAAAGTTAATTATATTGTGTATTTGTGTATTTATTCTCACTTGACGACCGGTTTGTTGATTCAGACCAGTCACGTGACTAATGTCGATCCTATTAAGATATTATTACTAGTGGGCTTAACTTTATGTTTGTTTATGTTAATTTTATTTTACTTAATGTTATTTAACGAATAAGTACATCCACATAGGTCATTCTACATCAATAAGGCATTAATTATTATTTATATGATCAGGACGCATACACGTGTGCACACCCACGCACGCAGGCGTGCACTCACAAACAAACACCTCCAACAAACACACACTCCAACACACACAGACATTTCAAATTCCCAACAACTATCAGTGTTTTATATATATATATATATATATATATATATATATATATATGTATGTTGTGTGTGTGTGTGTGTGTGTGTGTGTGTGTGTGTGTGTGTGTGTGTGTGTGTGTGTGTGTGTGTGTGTGTGTGTGTGTGTGTGTGTGTGTGTGTGTGTGTGTGTGTGTTTTAGCTGTGTATTATAAGGCACAGGCACAGAGAGTCTCGAACCGTGAATTCAAACTCTGGACGTTTCTTCAGGGGACTGAATCCAGAGTGGCGACTTTTCTTGCTGAGACATGTGTAATGTCTAACCAGTCCCTAAGCCGCCAAGCAAAAACAAAAAGCGAATCACCTACAGCCTTATCAAGTGCATGTGTCTAAAGTATTTACTTTGCCAGCAATATTTACACCAGAATTCCCTAGCTAGTTTTAAATTTCAAACCAGAATCTAGAAACTGTTAACCTTTGTAGCCTTTGTCTAGAACGAAGCACTGTTACTATAATCAAAACAACTGTTTTGATTAGAGTAATTGAAAATAAACCAACTTTCCATTGTTTCTTTCATAGCTGTAAAGATACCAAAACACACATATTAATAGTAATTAACTGTGTGTACTAAAATCTAACTGCTGTCAGTAATGAATGTTTGTTGCAGCTTCGGTTGAGATCTATTTCAGGAAATATTGCTTTGTTTTACTAAAGTAATTACTAGTGGTGATAATTTTTGTAATTGGGTTTAAGTTGTTTTACTGGAGATGTGTTAACAGAAAACCTATTTAGAGCTCCAGGAGACATTGTTAAATATAACCCTTTATTACATTTTGATAGAAACCAAGGAACTAGCTAGATTTTTGTGTTTAGAATAAGCTGTGATGATTCTATATTCATAATCATTCAACACTTCTTTCTGTTGGAGAATTTTATAATGTTTTTTAATTATTCTTGCTGCTATGTTAGCCGTTTTTGAAAATGGTACCATAAATGGGACAACGTCCTCATTTTGTATAGGTTATATAACATCTTCATATCTTTTCTTATTAAGACCTCCCGGTTCTAATGTACCTAGGATATCTATCCAAAATGTTTCCCGAATTAATCTATTTATCTTGTCTTGAGTGTATGAACCTGTAGTAGGTAACTGCTCAATCGGAATTAAATCATAATCTTCTAGAGATGGTTCAGGCAAGTCTTTATTTATCCGTGTATGTTCTAGAAGATGCGTGAATAACGCAGAAGACATCACTTTTGAATTAATCGCAAATCTGTGGCCATTCATTCTAACACGAAGCCATTACTCTCGCCTACATACTGTTTAGAGCAACGTAAACATTCACAGATATATATTATGTTAGATGAGCTACAGTTTAAATTGCCTATTTTTCCATGTGTTTTATTGGTAACTGTACTTGTGATATTGTGACAAGAACACAATATCTCGCATGATCTGCATCTGCTAATCCCACATGGTTTTGAACACCACTGACTATTTGTAGGATTAGTCGGATTAATACGACGTTGTTGTATTTGTAGTTCATAGACAGTTTTACTTTTAATATGGCGTAGCCATCTTTTTGGATAATTCCTTTTGCATAATGAATGAGACAATATCTGCCATGCTTCATCAAAATCTGTAATTTTTGAACAAATCCCAAAAAAACGTGAGATCTGAGACTTCAGGATTCCTTGAAAGGTATGTTTAGGGTGAAAGGAATCCTTATGCAAGAGTTGATGAGTATCTGTCGGTTTTCATTTTCTGGATCTTTAAATATGGTTGTATCCAAGAAATCAATTTTCTGCTTATTTAATGTAGCTTTAAATCTAATCGGTGGTTCGTGATTATTTAAACTATCAAAAAATCCATAAAAAGCCTTTTTTCCGTGGGGCCACACAATAAATATGTCATCTAAATAACGATAGTATGTATGTGGTTTTAAAGCTGCTTTATATAAGGCCTCCTTCTCAAATTTAGCCATATATATGTCGGCATAATGAGGAGTCCAATCCCGGCCCATTGAAGTGCCAGTGGCCTGAATATACCATTGCCCGTTAAAGAGAAAATCGTTATTTTTTAATGATAATTCAAGGAGTTGCATTATACCGTCATATAAGGGACCTCGAAATTGAAGTGCTTCACTCACTGCATTAAGCCCTTTAACATTGTCAATATTTGTATACATGCTCTCAACATCTAATGTTATAAGCAAGCATCCATCAGGTATGACTAGCTTTGCAATTTTATCTACAAAATCGTAGGTATTTTTTATATAAGAAGGGTGCTTCATTGCAGGTGATTTAAGAATACTGTCGATGAAACTTGCAACATATGATATAATTTTGTTTAGCCGATAACTAATTGACAGAAGGAATACTTGTTAGAGTTGTTTATAACTTAATAACGTCTTGTAGACTATTCCTCATCCTTCATACATACCCTATCTGATTCAACTAAATAATAAAAGTGCAGCTCCTAAAGTAATGGACTAAGATATTATACAAAAATGAACTACATTGAACTGTCATTGAGATGGTATCTTGTTGTTGTTGTTTTTTGTGTTTTTTTGAATAATTAATAAATGTACAAAATATATTTACATAACATAAAGGGTTTCACTTCGTTGAACTTTCAAGGAGGAGAAGAGCTATGTTCTGTTATTAGAAGTTACAACTTTGGGTAAGCTCATTTGTTAATCTATCAAATTATTATTATTATTATTATCATCACGATCATCTTTATTGTCATCTTCATCATCATCGTGACAATACTGTTTATAATACAATATTCTGTTTCGTATTTCCTAAGTTTAACGCCACCACTGTGACTCTAAGTTCATTTATAAACACCACTGCTCTATCTCTAAACTCATTTATAAACACCACCATTGTATTCGTAAACTCATTTATAAATACCACCATTGTATCTCTACTAAACTCATTTATAAACACCACCATTGTATCACTAAACTCATTTATAAACACCACCATTGTATCGCTAAACTCATTTATAAACACCACCATTGTATCTGTAAACTCATTTATAAAACCACCATTGTATCTCTAAACTTATTTATAAACACGACCATAGTATCTCTAAACTCATTTATAAACACCACCATTGTATCGCTAAACTCATTTATAAACACCACCATTGTATCGCTAAACTCATTTATAAACACCACCATTGTATCTCTAAACTTATTTATAAACACGACCATAGTATCTCTAAACTCATTTATAAACACGACCATAGTATCTCTAAACTCATTTATAAACACGACCATAGTATCTCTAAACTCATTTATAAACACCACCATTGTATCGCTAAACTCATTTATAAACACCACCTTTGTATCTGTAAACTCATTAATAAATACCACCATTGTATCTCTAAACTTATTTATAAACACCACCAGTGTATCTCTAAACTCATTTATAAACATCACAAGCTAATCTGATAATATTACGGTCGCAGGATGACAATGTGAGGCGACATTTGCCAAACAAGATTCAATTTGCACAGAAACGACGTACCTTTGAATCTGCATCAAATAAAAGTAGCTGGACTCTAGCTGCATGATTCCTACTTCTCTCGTGGATAGGGCTATATTGGATGTTCATGTGTTAGATTAATGTAAAATATCCAGTTGTAAACATCATGAAGCCCCCTAACTTGAGATTAGTTGTCTATGTTTTACAAGAAGTCAAGCTACTTTCAACCGTCTACCTCTATTACAAAAACTATAAATCTTATAGTTGATAAAATATGTTTATGAACAATTATTGTGACCTTTTTAACTATTTGTATTTTAACCAATTGGTAGACGATGGAGTGTTGTAGTTCCCGGATAAAGTCTGATAAAAAGTAATCATGATATATCAGTCATAATATACTGATATAGAATATCATAATCACACCTTAAGTCACATTGTATATAACAATATAAATAATAATTACTGTATGTTATTATTAACATCATTATGATTATGAACATCAACATTGTTATCATCATGTCAAATGTTATTATCATCTCCATTTTACTGTCTAATTATATCATCTTTCAAATACCATTATTATATTAAATATTATAATAATTTTTATTTTTATATCTTGTTGGCAGTAAGCTATGTTGTTGATTCTATATTATACTCATAAATATGATTTTTAGCTTCGATAACGGTCATGACGTGGGACGTGGGATCTGTCAAGTGTCAGCTTCGGGAAATAAATCCCATAAACATAGGTATGAGTCAGGTTCGAACTCACAACTAGGATGTTTTTTATGCGTGCTGTAATCACTGAGCCATCAGAACGCCTCGACCAATTTCCATCATAACGTTATGATAGTTTTATTTATGATCGCTCTATAATAATGTATTTAATATAATTACTGATATTCATATTTTTAGTCAATGTTTATAATAAAGGAGTAATTCTGTGAATAAAGTTGTATAAAAACTTTTCATTTTCAGACTAAATGGCTATCTGTATTGTTTAATATAGTTATGTGTAAATAAGGGTTATTCTAGTTATAACTATATATGGATGTCACGGGCGGGAATGTTATTAATAATACATGTGTGATGGGATCTGAGGAATAGAAAAATGTGGATGATGGGTAGACTAGAAAAATAATAATTTTTGTTGGTCGATTTTCTGCAAATTTATGTTTGGTGGTGGGTGGGTGGGTGGTTCAGTGGGTGGTTGGGTGGCTAGGTGGGTGAATGGATGGGTATCAGGATATTGAACACCGTGTTTATTTTTTGTAGAATCACGAAGAAGTGAACCTCATGGAATGGTTTGATAAAATCTATTAAATAAGTTTGGTACAATTTGAGAATTCCCATTATGAACACTCCTTTAATTAAGTATACACTGGTAGAATGAATGTAGGCTTTAATGTAACTTAATAAGAATATAAGATGACGGGATTAACTATATCTACCTATTATCGTGTGAAAATAATATTACTGTTTTGTTGTCCAGAGTGAAGCCTGGTCTAAATAGATCTAGTTTCTCCCCAAGATTAACTTAATTTCCCAGATATATCTGAATCAGATGCCATTAAGACCGCAGTGTATTGCCTATTCAGACATTTTAAGCTAATTTTTGAGGCCACCTAGTCCACTATTATAATTGATCAGGAGTGCACTATAATGCCCAAATGCCTAAATAGGCAATTCCTCCAGGGGACAATATATCCTTATACTTCGGTTTGTAGCCATACAAGAAATCACTAACTAAAATATAATCTAGGATGAATATTATCACAAATGCATACTTCTAGAAGGTTAACAGATCATGACAGTAAGTAAGTAAGGTTTATTTCCAATTTTCATATATATATATATATATATATATATATATATATATATATATATATATATATATATATATATCATATCACTATTAAGCACAAGGCTTATATATTGATTAGAGTCAATAATTAAAATACAAATTGAGAGGATCAGTATGCCATTAGTGGTATCTTACTACGGGCCCTATGATGGATGAGGGATGATTGCGGTGTTCGAGAGTATGACAGCACTGAGAGGAAGGAGACGATACTAGCGTTAATCATAATTTAAAGATGCAATATAAATAAGAGCACAAGAGGGACGAGGAGAAAATAGAAGCATCAAGACAGAGAATCTACAAATTAAAATAATAAAACGATTTTGTCTTATAGACCTATGTAATTTTGTCTATCACAGAATACTAATAAAATGGGAGGTAACTGGGTTGATAATAACCTGGGTTCAACCGTAACAATTGTTGTATTGTAGGTTGTAGTATATCACCCTTTCTGGATATGCGTCAAATGTGTGTGTTTTAAGTTGATGTTTAAAGTGACCCCGTGTAGTTTGGTATGTCAGCACATTTACCCATAAAATATAGTTATTAGCAAACCGGCATAAAGTATATTAATCTAAACAAATTGGATCATAACTATAACTTTGTACATAACATACAAAATGAGACTACTTGATATAACAGGAACATATACGGAAAGTAGGTCTAGGAACTAAACTTAATTGTGGGTGATGAGAGTAAAAAGGTTATAATAATAAATTGATTTAAGATGATCATTTGAGAATGATGTCACCTACTTCTAGGTAATTATCTTATCATTAACGTTTGTAGTTAGTGGTTTTGTTATGTTGTTGTGGTTGTGTTATCAGTGTTGTTCCATTGTTAATGTTGTATTTTCTTGTTATTACTGTTGTGTTGTTGTTATTGTTGTTGCTACTGTTAATGTTTAGTTTTTTTCTTCTAGATAATAACCTCACATGAATATTCTATGGATATCTTTTGTATATGCCAAAAGTATTATATATACATATTTTGTTACCTGCCACTTTACCTTTGAAAGACACTATTATTATAGATTAACTGAAATAATAGATTAACTGTAATAATAGATTAACTGTGATAACAGATTAACTGTAATTATATATTAACTGTAATTATCAGTAAAGTTTGTGACTTTCGTTATAGTCTCGTAAAGTTCGTTGTTTTAGAAGTTTTATTTAAACAAAGACCCTCTGCCATCCCCTCACATACTACGATCTACACATGTAGATTGTAATATCTACTTCATACATCATGCAGTTGTAATATCTACTTCATATATCTCGTAGATTGCAATATCTTCTTTACACATCTTGTAGATTATAATGTCTACTTCATACATCTTGTAGATTATAATGGCTACTTCATACATCTTGTAGATTATAATGTCTACTTCATACATCTTACAGATTGTAATATCTACTTCATACATCTTGTAGATTATAATATCTACTTCATACATCTTGTAGATTATAATGTCTACTTCATACATCTTAAAGATTGTAATATCTACTTCATACATCTTGTAGATTATAATATCTACTTCATACATCTTGTATATTATAATGTCTACTTCATACATCTTAAAGATTGTAATATCTACTTCATACATCTTGTAGATTATAATGTCTACTTCATACATCTTGTAGATTATAATGTCTACTTCATACATCTTACAGATTGTAATATCTACTTCATACATCTTAAAGATTGTAATATCTACTTCATACATCTTGTAGATTATAATGTCTACTTCATACATCTTGTAGATTATAATGTCTACTTCATACATCTTACAGATTGTAATATCTACTTCATACATCTTGTAGATTATAATATCTACTTCATACATCTTGTAGATTATAATATCTACTTCATACATCTTGTAGATTATAATATCTACTTCATACATCTTGTAGATTATAATGTCTACTTCATACATCTTGTAGATTATAATGTCTACTTCATACATCTTGTAGATTATAATGTCTACTTCATACATCTTGTAGATTATAATGTCTACTTCATACATCTTGTAGATTGTAATATCTACTTCATACTTCCTGTAACTTTTGATGTGATAACTTTTTTTTAAATATATTTATTTTCTACATCAATATTAATCTACTCTTTTATTATCGTTAACTAATATCGATTATAGATATAATGTCTTATTTAATTTATCTTCGGTTTTTCTCGATCTGGCCAAAACATTGCGTTGTGTATCTCGAGGTTTATTGTTTTAAACAACTCACAGACTCACTCACTCACTCACTCACTCATTCGTTTAAACAAATATATTTTCTATATTTACCATTCTGCTACAAGTTGACTCTACTATTAGATATTAACAATTTTAAATTATTAAATAATTTTAAGCTTTACAAATATAAAACTGATAGCCAATTTTGTGTACACTGATAGCCAATTATGTGTACACTGATAGTCGATTTTGTGTACACTGTTAGCCGTTTTGTGTACACTGATAGTAGCTTTCGTACACACTCTATGCCGATATTCTACTCTCTATGTATGTGTGTATTTCATCGATTTGTGACACATTTAGTGATTCCTATCCATGTTCGTTCTTTAATTTTCATTTAATATCTCATAACATCATACGCAAATCTTAACACTCCTACCATGACTGATTCACTAATTGACTGACTGACTCACTCACTTACTCACTCACTTTTTACATACTCACACAGGTACTATATATATACGTGTCCAAAGACAAATTTATATATCTTTGCCTCACCTTAATCAGTAAAGTATCCTATGTCATCACCTATCAATCTCACCTGCTCTATCCTATATTTGTTGGGGTTATTAATCCCCTACAAGATACCACATAATAGAGTCCATGTAGTATCTTTTTATATCACACCGACATCAGATAATTTATCATTTATCACATTAATAATATTAATATATTAGAAACATAATATGTTTCCCGTATATCAGTTTATTTATCCTATATATGTGTGTGTGTGTGTGTGTGCGTGTGCTTGTGTGTGCGTGTGCGTGTGCGTGTGTGTGCGCGTGTTCGTGTGTGCATGCGTGCGTACATTTGCACACGCACGTGTGTTTTAGCAGTATGGAATAGGGCACTGGCACAAAGAATCTGAAATCGTGAATTCAAACTCTGGACGATAAATCAGAGGACTTAATCCAGAGTGGTGACCTTTCATCCAGAGATATGTGTAATGTCTCACCAGTTCCTAAATCCCGAAACAACAAAACTATAAAAGGTCAGTCATCTATAGCCTTGATGTAACACACCCAAATGTTGTTGTTGTGGTTGTTGTTGTTGTAGAGACCCCTGAATGTTGCCGACCTATTTGCCCTATTATCAACTGTTTATGTTAACTAGCAGCCTATTTATAGATATTTTTTTGCTATTGTATAGTTCTTCAAAGTAACATTTTACCAACTTTCTGCTTCAATCCATTAAACCATTTTGAATTAGAAAAAACACTGGAATCTTCATGGTTAACAAAGGGACAGCTCTGAATAGAACCGTGTTTGATAGCATTATATATATATATATATAGATAGATCTGATATTTATTTCAAATTGTAGATTTAGATATTTGTACAGAAGCTTATATATGAAGATCAGTGCAGATAATCAGTAATACTGTATACAAATTATGGAATACAGAAAAAGACATACGGCCTACGACATACCAATGATGGGGGGGGGGGGTGAAATAGAAAGAATCTTTACCCTGATCCAGAAAGTGCATAAAATAATCTATAGACGCGCGCCTAGTAAATATATTAAACGTAGATGATATGTTGGCATAAAAATAATAATCCTGATCACGTTGAAGTATATCTAATCGATATATGAAGCTATACATATAGACGTGGTTCAGTGTATACTCTATGAGTCACTGACTGTTTTTGTATACTGATTGGTCACAAGACATAGGTACTATTTATACTTTGTAAAGTATACATGTACTATAATATTCTATGAAAGTTTGATTAATTTTGAACAAATATGAAACTGAGAGCTGATCGAATGAAAATGGTAAACTTGTGTTACAATGTGTCTTGACGGGCGCCATATTGAGGGATCATATCAATATATTAGAACCATTGGTGTTATAAAATGTTGAGTTGTATAATAATGAATTTAGTATTTCGCATTATCTGAACTGGAATTAGATCCACAGATAATACAATTAGTTTGTTGAAAATAATAATAATAATAATAATAATAATAATAATAATAATGTATATTTAATAAAACACCATTACTAGCAGGACCCATTCAAAGGCGTTGTACAAATAATATGTAATATAATAATACCAACAAAAAAATATTCTGTAAAAACCCTATAATAGATTTAAAAGATAATAATTATTTATCTGTGAAAGCGACCTTGAACAGGTATGTTTGTAGAACAGATTAAACAAATTCAAGAGATGACGCATTTCTAATATCTGCCAGCAACTTATTCCACAAATTGGGGGCTGCAACACTAAACGCACAATTACCATATGACTTGAGCCGAGACACTGGGATGACCTGAGTTATCGGGATGACTTTCTAATGGACACCGGTTCACACAGGTATTCTGGCGCCATATGTATTGGTCATATTACCGATATTAGGAGAAATTACTGTATTTGTGGAGATCATTGTCTGAGGATCACACTACTTCCTGTAGTACGGGGAAATCTGGTAAACATTTATAATCCGAAGTTTGCCAGAGATTCTCCAAAAACAGGCTTCGTCTGAAATGACCTACTGACATAATATTTAACGTTTAGTTTGTACAACTGGCAGGTGTACAAATCAATAAACTCGACTATTATAAATACTGATAGTTTAATTGTCATAAAGCAAACTGTCATTTCATCGGTAATGTTAAAACTATATATTAAGATTTTAAATTCAGACCTGATGTCTGTTATTCAAATTATTGTTATTTTCATGTGTTTAAATGTTACTTATGAGAAGCAGACTAGAGTTAGCATTCAATGGCATATTACAAACTGAATATATTACTAGACTATATCTATTTCCACAAACTACTAAGATGAATTTTATATGCAACACACCAACGACGCGAGCTGTACTCAATGACACCGCTCGAGATGTGATACAGTGTTTCTATTCCAGAGTCGAGAGTAATTGTAATGGTTTAAGAGCGTACTGAGTGATTTTAATGCTGGATTCCGAACCCAGACACCTAAACAACGTCCCTCTAAACATGAAACGCAATTAGTACGCGGAATATACATGTGTGTGTGTGTGTGTGTGTGTGTGTGTGTGTGTGTGTGTGTGTGTGTGTGTGTGGTGTGTGCGCGCGTGCGTGTGTGTGTGTGTGTGTACTTTGTCTCTCTAGCCCATTCACTCGTCGACATAGATACAAAGTAGAAAGAACATTATGAAAGTTTATTCCTGAATAATAGCTCAATAAAACAGCGTTTAGCTTCTGTCATCAAACTCTCCTTTCTACTCTCCTTTTGCTTCAAAATGTGAAAAGGTATAATTTTTTTAATATCAGAAGATCAGAAGACAAAAAGACAGTAAGATGAAGAAGGTAAGAGATCGAGTACAGGTAGACAAAGACGAAGTTAATAATTACCTGTGTTTATATGTTTGTTGTCTGTGAATATAACACGTTCTTTGTTATATTAAGACAATAGAAACAATAACAATACATCTGATGAGAAATAAAACATACTATCAATAAATATTATATCTATGTTTATAATTACGACAGCCACTTCGTCATTTTGGATACGGTTCTGAGAATAACTAGAAAGTTGATTTCCTCAGTTGCCCTCATTTGTCCTTGAGGTAGGATAATAAGATAATACAAATTACAAGGAATATTATATAATATTAATCTTCATTTCGTGACAATTTTGATATAATAAAATTTAATGTAATATGATTAGATGAGACCATTAAAAATTGGCATTTAATAGTCTTTCCTTAGATTTCTAATAATTTGGTTTTTTACTTGAGTTAATCCACCTCAGATAATAATTTGTATTTTAAAAATGATGTTTCCGTTTGATCATTAAGAGAACAATGGGGCCCAAACAGATAGGGGGGGGGGAGGTAGAGTAAAAGTTGATGTTTCTAACCAAATAACAATCAGACTCCTTATTTTAAATGTAATCTGTGGCATTTATCTTCACAAAGACGATCGTGTAGTTCACAGTCTGAATGTTGATCCTCTGTCAGAACGTGGATCCTACAGAGTACCATCTCTGACATACATTCTCTGATAAGACAAGCTGAAATATAAATAGATAGATAGATAAGATCATCTCAGGTAATAGAAGGACAAATTGTTTTGTCATAAGATGTGGTTACCACAATCAAATATGGATTATATTATACATGTATGTATGTGTAGAGTACACGTGTGTGTACAGTACACGTGTGTATGTGTACGATACATATGTGTACATGTGTGTGTGTACAGTACATGTATGTATGTGTACAGTACATATGTGTATGTGTACAGTACATATGTGTATGTATACAGTACATGCGTGTATGTGTACAGTACATATGTGTATGCGATACTCAACTGACCTACAAAGTCGTCCATGTGTACATCTCGTAATAGTCCGGTACGTTCACCAAAAATGTCTCCTGTAAAGTATTTAAATGATATAAAATTTACATAATAAAGACAATAATTGAGTTATGCGAGTGGTTTGTTTAGGAGCATCTTGTCATAAAGACAGGTAGTATGACAGTGTTATAACTACCGAGCCACGAAGATAATAAAAGGTAAAATTATAATATATGCTGTGATATTTCAACGTTTATTAATATCAGACAAACACAATTTGGATAAATATACATGTTATATATTTAAATAGATACGCGCGTCCACTTTCGTGTCATAATAATTTTCTGAAACACAACACGCATACACGGAACAATTAGGAATTAATAACTTATTATTAATAATACACTACACTAACCTTGATTTGATGCTGGTTCTGATGACTTTTTGCTCCACCAAGCTACATTAAGATAGTTAGATAATGTTTTATTTTAGAAACCAAAAAGATAACAGATATCTATCGAGAGACGAATGGACACTGACAGATAGATAGACAACGAGACAAACAGACACACGGACGGACAAACGAATTATTAATTCTAGAGACAACAATAGTGACTGTGAACAAATAACTTAATGATTATTAATATATCGTAAAATTGATTCAGACAGAAACACGGGAACATCATCTACCAGAAAACGTTAGAAATTGGAGCGATAAAAAAGACTGACTGACTGACTGACTGACTGACTGACTGACTGACAGACAGACAGACAGACAGACAGACTGACTGACACTAATACGGGTATTGTCTGTAAACAGACCAAAGATACGTTTATTAATAAAGCTTTGTAAAAGATTCCGATATTATATTGACAAGACAACGTTTTTATATAAACGTAGAAACATGAGAATCTACCTGGTTTGCGCATTTAAAAAAGAAATGCAACATTTAAATCGATTTATGATACAGATTAAGCAGATGAAGTTACTTTGTTTACGTTATATTCTAGTTTTTTAATATTTTCTACAACTTTTATTTGTTAATATGCTAGTAGTAAGATATAAAAATACATGTTATAATCATGTTGAAAATTGTATCTCTTATACAACTTTTTTATGGAAAGGGAGCAAATATTTTAGTTTCTCTACACAAATGTTTAATACAAGGAACAAACTATTTTAGAAATGTTATAAAAGACCTTTTTAAGATAACAGTTAACAGCTTACCATTTCGTTTTAACAAAGAACTCAGATCTCTACCCAGAGCCCTGGCACCTTCCACTTCCGGTACTAAAAATAACAAATAAAATAAAGTGATGGCTTCGTCCGAATGTGTTAGTAATGTTAATATAACATTAATTAATCCTTGTTGACGAAACTTGATGGATGGATGGATGGATGGATGGATGGACTGATGAATAAATGGATGGGTGGATGTATGGATGTATGGATGGATGGATGGATGGATGGATGGATGTATGGATGGATGGATGGATGGATGAATGGATGTATGGATGTATGGATGTATGGATGTATGGATGTATGGATGGATGGATGCATGGATGGATGGATCAATTATTAAAGCAAGTTATCAACTTCACTTACCGTAAAACGTACAAAGTGAAATTCCCAGAAGTAACAGCGACAACTTCAAAGTCCAAGCCATCTTTCTATAGTTAGTAATAATAATAATAATAATAATAATAATAATAATAGTTAGTAGTAGTAGTAGTAGTATCTTATTATTATCATTATAGTCGTAGTATTCATCATCATATTGCCGATCATCATCTCTATTGTATCCCCAACAAATATTAATTTATAATAATCTATATTTATGAAGTGCCAAAACCAGGTATCCATGTTGTCAGGCACTATACAATATTAGTATTCCTGACTCAGACTTGTTTCAATCCAGCACACATCTCAACTCCTACGGGAACATACAACGCATGCTGCCATTATAAGCTCCCAGCATTACTCAGACACACAGCCATCACATCATGTCAGGTTCTCATTTATGGCTGAGTGAACCAATCGTCTCTTGAAAGCATTGTGGCTGTAGAGCTTCAAACCCGCGACACTTCCGTTACGAGTCCTGTGCTCTAACTAACTGTACCATCACAACTCGACTAATTTAGTTATATCCTATATTATTAATATAATAGTTCGATATATTTGACATCACTTTAGTATATATAGAGTGATAAATCGTCATTAATATGATGAAATTCACATTTATAACCCCGATAAACTGATTACAACTGTCAGATGTAATCATCTGGTAATATGTAATCATCTGTCAAGTCGTGACCACATAATGATTACACGCTCTGATTATCGCACGTTAAAATGTTAAGAATGTCATATCTTTATAAAGTTTTATCTCCAAACATTAAAATATCTTAAAACAATATAAACTCATCTCCCATCCTCTACAACTCCTTACATTTAAACCTTATCACCGTTCTCAGACTATTTACTCCCTTATAACAAGTTATCATTACCATACAACTCACACCTTATAACTCATATATCATTCACATACTAACATTTATATCATCCCTAATACCTCCTATATCACACCCCAATGCATCTGTAATATGTAATATAACTGATATTAGACACTTTATAACTCACATATTACGCCTTTTAACTCCTATATCACATCCCATAATAATCATACTTTATCCTTTAACTCCTATCACACGCCTTTTAAATAACATATAACGACTTATAACTCCTATATCATATCCTACAACACTTATATTATACCCTATAAATTCCTATCTCACACATTATTACTCACATACCACGATTTATAATTCCTATATCACGCCTTATTACTCACATACCACGATTTATAATTCCTATATTACGCCTTATAATATTTATACTGTGTTCTAGAACGGCTATCTGACAGTTTCTCAAAAAAGCTCTAATCTAAGGACTAACCTTAAGGGAGGTCCATATCTCAGACTGCGGTAGCTAAATATTGATCGTTAATCAATGTGTGGCTGTTATAAGGGACCAGTTAGACCATTGTTGTGATTTATGACAGAATATGATAGACTTCTGATTTACTATTGGCTATCTATATTAGCCACGTTGAACTATGGGAACAATGTATGGCCCCGCAGGTAGTCTACTAGACCCCGCAGCGGGCTAACTGGACCAACCGCCCACCTGGTGCCTCGGCCTAGGTTAGCGGGGTACCGGATTTATAACCGACGCCCAGAAGTTGATGTAGCGAGCAGTCCAGGGAAAATGGAGACCACATCACGTGACTCGCACAGCCCGTCACGTGACACGGACATCACTCACCAATCTCCATACAGAAGCTATGGCGTAGTGGGTCACTTTATCTCGCACCGCCGAATCACATTTGCATGTAAATCAACCGAATTGAGTAGACCGGCTGGTGTCTAGACATGTACCGGACTTGTGGATCTACTGGAACACCCGAACATTTACTATGGAAGTGATGTCCAGAAAGGTGTTGCTACTTGTCTTCTGGATTTGGCCTTTTAACGCGTCATATCTGAATCTGTAATGGCCAAGAGACCGATCTGTGTAACGGATAAATATTATGAGAAAATGTTATGCACTAAATGACCCAGTGTTCGCTGAGTGACGTCATTGTAACTACCGGATGTAGAGGGCGCCCACCAAAGACGTAATATTTATAAAACTATATGGCGAAAGTAATTTTCTTAAATTAAAACAAACATTTTATAAAATTGTGACACAAAATGTAGAGAAATTCATCTAAAAGTTACACCCCCTTCCCGTGGACAAATAATATATTTAATACTGAGTCGGAGTTCGTATACATACATACAACTAAAAACGAACTGTTGACTATGTGGTAAATAATTAATACTTTACTACAATACAACTTTCTGGATTAATAATTATGTTTATGTAGTGTTCTGGGGGAGCGGTCTATCAAATATGGCGTCCGACAAAAAACAGCTTAATGCAAATATATTAACGGAAACACAATACCAACTGGCCGCCAGATGGCACCACTGGTTATTTTGGTTCAGTTAACCGGACGCTTATTTTATCCGGAGATTGATGGCGAATGGTAATGGAAGCTCTCCGGATCGTGTTTTTGAAGAAAACAGACGAACTACCGACAATCTGGAGAGCCTTCTACTGGACACCAACGACAGACAATTATCGGGAGTGAGTGTGGTTTGTGTTAGGACGACCATAGAGAGTTCTGGATATCGAGCTTTTAATCATTCATGTGTCCCGACAGCCGTACATAGGATAACAACACAACTCTCTCCCGACAGCCGTATATAGGATAACCACAGACACACTCACACATACACACACACCCTCTCTCTCTCTCTCTCTCTTCTCTAAACGGCGTTAAGGGGCCATCTATTGGACGACTTTGTCCCGGAAAGCAATCAAAACAAAGTGATCTAGGTTTAGATAACAATAGGTGGACGATTCGTACTTTGGCGAATTGTTTTAATAAGAGAATGAATGTTTTACCAGATACCCAATAGCGTCGTTTACGATTGTTTTACCAGATACCCAACAGCGTTGTTTACGATTGTTGACGAAACATGGAGCAATAGGACTCAGGGATGGAACGTTTGTTGTTGTCCATGGGACTGTCGACAGAGAATGGTTAGTGAATAGAGTCTATGTGGATGTATTGGAAAGAGTAAAGTAAAACCTTTTGTAAAATGCATTAATAATTATAATAGATTATGTTGTCTTAATATTACACTGAATAATTAGGTAGATTGTTAAATAAAGATAGATATATGATTATATTATTGAAGTTATATAGGTATAACCGTTTTATTTAATCAACTTTCATAAGCCGAGAAGTAAAAATGCAAGATATCAGTATATATATATATATATATATATATATATATATATATTATATATATATATATATATATATATATACTCATATCTTCCCATTCCTCATTGCCGTGTCTCCTGTTACAGATGGTAGAGGTGACATTTACTGCAAGAATCTTCTCATTCTGGAACGTAAATATCTCTGACGTCGACTGATGACGTCAGCATTACTCGTGTTGATGTGACTACATTGGTCCCGGAAAGTATTAATTACTGACGCTTAGCAAATTTAAGATAAATACGCCATCGTCAAATTAAAGAGAAAACTTCAATTTGTGATAAAAGCCGCCTTGATGGCATTTCAGGTAGCATCACTGTCTTGATGTGGACAGAAAGAAACAAATCTAAATCAGAGGTTAAAGGTTTTATAAATAAGATTTAATTATTGATCGGAAGGTAACTGACAAGATGCCAGATATTGGAGATGTGGAAGATTTGGAGAAAGATACAGACTTTATGTTTGGTTTTGGAGTAATACGTCATTATCAGAACACGCTATCTTTAACATATAATAAATATTTGATTGAACTAAAAAAGAAGCATCGAGTGAAAATTGCTGGAAATAGGAAGGAAAGTTTAGAGAAAGATATTAATACTTTCACTCAACCATTGATCTATCCATCCTTCCATTAATCCTTCCTAACATCTCCCTCCCTCTCTCCTTCCCACTATTCCTTCCTCTCCCTCCCTCTGCCTTTCCCACTCTTACTTCCTCCCCTACCTCTCTACTTACCACTCTTACTTCCCCCTCCATCTCTACTTCCCACTCTTCCTTTCTTCCCCTCCCTTTCTCCTTTGCCTTTTTCCTCCCCCCCCCCTCACTCTACGATCCTCTCCGCTCATTATCGATCTGTTCCTCTAGATGTTTGTTAATTATCCGACTATCAACATTAGTCATCTGTTTATCTAAAGTGATTTTAAACTTCTATCAGAAGATGACTTATATCAACCATTTATTTGACATTCCGGCGTTGGCCAATATCATACAATATCATACAATACATACAATATCATATATTCTCATACAATATCATATATTCTCATACAATAATATATAATAATATACAATATGTGTATGAAAGTCGAGGAATAGTGTCATATCTGTAAAAACACAAACGTCACCGATTGATGAATCTTTCAGTACTTCTGGGGGGGGGGGGGATTTCCAAATCTTGTTAAGTAATATATAGAGTTATTTACTTGTAAATCTAGAACATCTATTGTGTAAAACACAAAACATACTTATTATAATCCATTGTATCTGAGGTGATTTAGTCATATAAGATTACAGGTATTTGTTTATTGTTTATATTATATGACAATTATGTTTGTTTGTAGTAACAATGCTCACTTAGTGTAACAGTCAGCAGAATGATAATAGAAGTAACTAATTTACTATGAAATGATTAATATGTTCTTAAACTTTACCTGTTCAATGATGATCTATTCTGTCACATTTCTGATTAGACATTAGATACATCGCAATTAACATTTCAATGACTCCTGATTGTAAAATAAATATATATTATTTACATTTTGTTTATCCAATTTCTCCTTTAACCTATCTACTATCATACATATCTACTCATTAATATTTCCTTTACTCATCTTTGCCGACGTCAGTCAAATGGAGAGATACATTGAGAAGAAATTGCCAACTCCCTACAATGTCAATAAAGATGTCAAATGAAGCTGAGCCGACATTAACAAAGTTAGCATCAACAAAGATGTCTCTAGCTTGTTAAGTAATTAGTCGAGCTGTCATTTGGCTAACCAACGACATTATACAATCAAAGAGACGATTCGCTCATTACCTGTCTCCGTGGCGTCATTAACGACCGACACCCTTCGCTACTGGGAAATAACGGCAAAACACGCCTAATTCCCCGACCTGCCAACAGATGGCACTGTTTAGTCTCACTTCCTCCGATGATTTGATTGGCTAGAAACGTTTAATAAAAGCGAAACTAATCCATTAGTGATGCTTTGGTAGTAAAAGAAATGCGTAGAATATTGATTAACTAGAATATACGTCGAATATATAGGACATTCATGGTTTCTAAGTTACTGTAAGCTGTATTTATCCACAGAATAAAATAATAGTGATTTATTATAATGTTTGTCCGACAAACATAAATATTTGATATTCATTTGTGATCAGTCCAATTGTGTTCTGTTCAGAAATAAGTTAACATAAAAGCATTTCTTAAATATTTGCAACAAACTCGGTACTAATATATTTACTGGATTAATAAGAAAATAAAACGGCGAAAAATGATTTACGATATAACGGTTTCTAGTAAGATTTGTATTTCCTCACCCCATAGCACTTTAATATCTAATATATTATCTTAACTGGGTGTTAGCTTTATTATAATCTTGTCTTTCCAGTGTATTTGATTTGACAAAAATTGTTTGGAATTATCAAATTAAGCAGAACAATATTGTTTAGAAAGATAGATATTGCGATTAAGATATAAATTTTCTTTAAATTTGATGATCTCTGTAAATTAGTTAACGGCCGCCACGTACTCTTAATAGATAATAAGTTAGATAATTATACACGTAATATTCGATTTAATATATTATAAAGAATAACTAATATAACAAACTCGTAACTACGGACATTTGCCACAATCCCCTTAAAATAATTCCTTGTGTATTTTCATTCAACTTTGAAATACACAATTTATTTTCTAAATCTCTATAGAAGGTCTATATAAGATCAATTCTATTTATTTTACGTTTATTAGAACAATTGACTTATTAATAGCTAAAGACCTTACAATTTAATTGTGTTGCTGAAATTTAGATCCAGATCAGCAATCTCATGTTATATAAGACATCCTCATGTATTTAGATCCAGATCAGCAATCTCATGTTATATAAGACATCCTCATGTATTTAGATCCAGATCAGCAATCTCATGTTATATAAGACATCCTCATGTATTTAGATCCAGATCAGCAATCTCATGTTATATAAGACATCCTCGTGTATTTAGATCCAGATCAGCAATCTCATGTTATATAAGACATCCTTATGTATTTTTGGTTTATCCGTTTCCAGTCGGCAACTCCGATCGGATATTATTGTTTACTGACGTCATCGATGTGTGTGTGTGCGCACGCGCGTGTGTGTGTGTGTCCGCGTGTGTGTTGGTGTGTGTGGGTGTGTGCATGTGTGTTTTATAATATTTTGCTCGGTTATGTGTTTACGATCACGAATCTCTAAATGTAAACATTGAGCTGAAGGTGATCCATGTAAACACAAACTTTTTAATCCACAAAACTAATGTCATGATGATTAGAATTATTAGACAAAAAATATTGGTCATCAAAGACGTAATTTAAGAATTAATCTTATTTTTCTAACCAAGTTAGTCATTAAATGTTGACTTGACTAGTCAGACGAATACACATATAAACAAACACTGACACCGACTCACACCTACTCTTTATTGATTTATGGTGTTTTTCTTATTGTTGGGGTTAATATATAATTTGTGTGAAATTTACATATTAGTATTATTATTAACTATGAGGTGAAGATACCATTTTAAATGATTAAAATTTGACATCATTATTTGATGTCAAATTAGCTAGTATTTATATAAATGTTGTTTCTTTTCTTTATCTAGATATATGTGAAATAATAGGTACAGGTAGTCGTACCGTCGGTCGTACCGTCGGTCGTAAAGTCGAACAGTCGTAAGTCGACGACTACCTGTATGTTGTCTTCTAATTACTTATGTTGAATCCATGAATTTAATACTATAAATTCCATAATTTGATTATGCTAATACTTATTAATAAAAAGCACCAAATTATAATGATTTACTTTAGAAAATACTTTCTTGATTTTTAGAAATTTTATAAAGTCTCATTCCCATAAATGTTCATCATCTTATATCTTAATACCTATCTTGTATTGTTATTGATGAGAATAGATGGTCTTTCATAGATCCAGTTATATGTAGTGCTATTTTAATATGAGTTTCTGGAATACAACATATCTCTGGAATATAACACTTAGCCATTTCTATTAAAGACAGAACTAAACGTCTGTATCAGCAACCAGTTAATATAATTAATATGTTTATATTTGTTAAAATTGTCTAATATATTTTAAAACAAAGTTCTTATCTACTAAATTGACGTTTTCTTTGTTTCTGAGACATATATATATATATATATATATATATATATATATATATATATATATATATATAGGTTAGAAATATATTGTTTATACTATCATCTATCATTATGACATATATATCTAGTCAAAAGTATATTATTAATGATTGTGAAATGGTCGGCATTACGATTGTACTAATAATAATAATAATAATAATAATAAAACTACAAATACTATTGCTTAATTTGTTTTAAATAAAATGGACCAAGAGGTGTATACAAGATAGTCATTAAATATGCACGTCTTCGCGCGTACGCCCTCTCTCTCTCTCTTACGATAGCGCGCGCGCACACACATACATGCGAGGACACACAGACGCCCACGTATACACACACGCACATACACACGTACACACATATGTTACATTTTGTTAGCCTTTTTTCCCGAGATTTCTAAATATTTACCACTAAGATAAACATTGATAGACAGTTATATAGAGATGATAAATGATCTATAACATATTAATATATAATTAATCTTCACAAACTGACAAGATAACATCCTTAGATTTAATGTTCATTTTGTGGATATGTAATTTACTGGTAAGATCATTACATCTGGACATGTAATTTACTGGTAAGATCATTACATCTGTCTATCTCACTTCATTCCCCTGTGTGTTCATCTGAATGTCTACAGTTACTTATCAACAAACATATTATCTCCACAAACTTCATCAGATTAATACATTGATGTATTAAATGTTGTTATCTCTTTAATTAATGACAACACAGACAAGTAAATTATATTTTGTAACAGTATCTGTATAAGATTTAAACACATACAGCTATCATAAATGTATTATCAGATTTAAACATATACAGCTATCATAAATGTATTATCAGATTTAAACACATACAGCTATCATAAATGTATTATAAGATTTAAATACATACAGCTATCATAAATGTATTATAAGATTTAAAAAACACATACAGCTATCATAAATGTATTATAAGATTTTCGATATAATACTTGTAATATCAAGAATATAGTTGAGAGAACATTACCCTTATAACAAATCTTTCCCGGAACAATCCCTAATATTATATAAACATATATTCTAAACGATCCAAACATCTCATTTCTTCAACAGTCTCAACATTATTTTTAACATGGTAGATTCTATTTTGAACCTATTTATATAACTCATAATACATTGTCCTTGGGAAAGAACCAACTTTTTCGTTTCTTTTTAAATGTATTCCTTGCCATTATACTCCCATACATACCGCTCTACCCCCCCCCCTCCTTCCCCACCCCCGGGACAATATATCGGATAATATGGTAAACCATAATTTGTAATTATAAATTGCTATGTGTTTCTATGAAGCCAATCACATTATGTATATTATATTGTCATATTAGTATAAAGCTAATACTCGGTCATTCATACGAGATGTAACAGAGATGACCTTATTACTTCTTCAAATTAGATACGTATACAGAACAATAGTCAATTGATGATAAATTGTAAATAACAACAAATTGACCCACAACTCACCTTTTGTTCGATTAATTCGAAGACGAATGTCGATCGGTAAGTCTTCGATATGGCGAAGTGAATGGTTCGATGAACGTTATAGCTGAGTGAGGTCTTACAACTAGTCAGTGACTGAGAGAGCTTTATATGTTATCTCGTCAGCTTTGTCGATCTGATGTCACAGACAGGAGCAGAATCAGGACACGGCTAGTCTCATCTCGGGGGGGGGGGGGGGAGGGATGATGTGGGGGCGTGTCACAGCCATGACGAAGGCAGTGATGAAATGGAGGTCTGTGATACGATGATAGGATAGTGTGGGAATGGGGGGGGGGTGTTGAAGAGTAGGACAGAGGGGCGACATTTGGGGGGGCTGCAGGTGAGAAATGTTCTGATATTGATGAATGATGTGTATTATAAAAACATCCGGCTGGCAGTTGTAATGTGACTATCTCTAAAACGACAACAAACTGAATAGTTCCAAGTGATACAGAAACTGATCAACTACCACTAACTACTAAAAGCTACCACTAACTACTAACAGCCACCCCATAATACCAACAACTACCAGCAATGCTCACTAACTACCAACAGCTACCAGTGGACACTACCAGCTACCAAAAACTACCTACAGCTACCAGTGGATACCAAATGCTACCACTGGATACCAACACATACTACGAAGTACCAATAACTACCACTAACTCTCACTAACTACCACTAGATACCACCAGCTACCACACAAACTACCGACAACTACCACTGTCTACCAACAGCTACTACTGGCTACCAAAAGCTACCACTAACTACGAACAATTACCATTAAATGCAAACAGCTATAATTGTATACCACCAACTAATACCAGGGATCATTAACTACCATCAATTACAATTATCTATTATAATTTACAAAACATTATTTTATTCCGATCTACTACCGACCACTACTTTATCTTAGCTACTTTCCTTTATTATGAATTACCATTAACTACAAAAGCTACCATAAGCTACCACAAATGAGCTACCACCATCTACTTTCATTATTTTATTGGTCGCCATCGTGTAAATTCAACTATTATTAACTACATTAACTACCAGGAGCTACTACTGTCTCTTATCTTCGACTTCCGTCCATTAGCAACTACCATCAACTACCAACGGCTTTAATTAACACAATCAACTACTACTGGCTACCATTAAGTACCAGTGATCTACCATCAGTAATATGAGCTACAACTAGCCATAATCAATTATCAGCTACCACCAACCCCACTGCATTCTATCAACTACTGTTAACTACCACTGACTAATACCATTTAAAACCATTATTTCCCATCTGCTACCACATCTACTACGATGTATCACCAACAACTTCTATCAGCTGCTATCAACAGCTATCACCTGCTGTTATGGCTGCTCAACTACCACCACCTACCAACAGCTACAACCAGCTGTCATCAACTACCGCTAGCTACCATAAACTACCAGCAGAGAGTCAGCGTTATACATCATTAAGTTGACATTATGGCCATTGTGACATTAGACGGGAAATGGTTGATATAATTGATGGAAATCTATGTTTGTGGCAGATAGAGACGATGAGGAGAGAGAGAGAGAGAATGGCTAATGGCGCCTCAGAGTTAGGGGTCAGTTCAGATTAAAAAGGGACATCAGTACAAAATTAATGACGTCATTAAGATAAACTAAATTATTATAACATAAAAGTAACATAACCAAACTATTCCTAGAATATTAACCACGTGGTTAAGTTATATATGTGTATCAGTGAGCGCGCGCGTGTGTCTGCCTCTCTTTAGCCATCTGTCCATTAAGCCATTAAATGCTGGCCATTCTGACCCGGACCAAAAACCAGTCATCGAAGAGCTAACTCACGTAGTTCCATTTCGTAGAAATTGTATCTTCCGGAAGTCAACAGTGACGTCACCAATGAACGAAGATTGATGAATACTGTAACACGTGCCCGGTTAGTATGCTCCCTGACACGTTGAGTGAACAGTCGCCGAAAAAAATTAGAGGCGCTGCAATAAGAGCAGCCGGGTACGGATGTTGACATGTCGACCCTAGAAAAATCGTCACAGAACCGGAAGTGGACTACGTGACTCGGGGAATAGGAACAACTATTTACCGACCCTAAACGGGCATCGCACAGAAACTATTCTGTAACATTCGGCCAACTGGCTAAAGCTCTATTCTTTTTGTTTTGATCGTTATCATTTGACACTTATACACAGAATGGTTACCTTGAGTACACATAAACATATTGCCTCATTACCGGTGATAAATAGACAGCACGCTAACTCAGAAGAGGGCGCCACGATCGAGAATGTGAATATGTATCTGTAATGGAGAACCAGAACTACCCCGACACAGTGTTTGTATCGATTATTATTGATCATAATCTGCTAATCAAAGGAATATTGTATCACTTATTCGTTATGTAAACACACCTTTCAACACTTGGCACGCATGAGGTGTAATACTCAACCATACAAAACTAATATTAAATAATTACAAGATATTTCATTTACATTTTTTGGGGACCATAAATAGTGAGACAGCGTAATAGCTTTGTCGATTTGGGCTTTTTCTCCTTCTAATTAATGATTGTTGTGCAATAATCTATAATATAAACAGTTATCTTACCATTACTGTATCATTTCTGGTTAGCGTTGTGTTTATGTGGCGCTGTTTTTATGTGGCGCTGTGTTTATGTGGCGCTGTGTTTATGTGGCGCTGTGTTTATGTGGCGCTGTGTCCTATGTCTAACCTTTCTTTCGTCTCCAAGCTCATTGAAAATGTAGTACCAAGACATATAAAAGAAAAACTTAGAATACAATGATCTCAATGACCTTTATCAGTCTTCTTATCGTAGAGGTCATTCAGCCGAAACTGTTCCCTTGAAAATACACAGTGACATTACTGAGGCTCTTGATGAAGGATCCATTACTGCATTAATTATGCTTGATTTATCTCCAGCTTTCGATGTAATCGATCATCCAATTCTACTGAGGTGCTTAGAAATTTCCTTTGGAATCAAGGAAAAGGATTTAACTTGGGAAAAGCCGTACCTCACGGAGAGAACTCAGTATGTTTCACTGGCGGAGAAAACATCACCACGTATAGGTCTTCTTTTTGGTGTACCACAGGGATCCGTTTTAGAACCAAAGAATTACTGTATGTATACCAAACCAGTTGGTGAAATAATTAAACGGTATAGTATTAAATATCATTGTTATGCCGATTATACACAAGTGTACATGACTTTGAAGTCATGTGATAAATGGGATGATATTTCAGCTCGTATTGTAGACATGCGTACTTCGAGGAACAGCAACATGCTGAAATTGAACAAGGACAAGACGTAATTCATTGTTTTCTCATCCAGGCAACATGTAAAGAAAACTGAGAATCTTCGCATTAAGGTAGTATCCAGTTATATAAAGTATTCCATATCTGTAAGAAATCTAGGGCTTATATTAGATAATACCCTAGGAATGGAGAAGCAGGTGAATTATATATTTAAATCGTGTTATTATCAAATAAGAAATATAGAACTTATTCGTAAGTACATAAATGATGAGACATGCAAGACTTTAGTCCAAGCCCTTGTTATTTTTCGACTGGACTAAGGCAATGCATTGTTATATAATACTCATCCCCCCTCCCCTCTCTCTCTCTCTCTCTCTCTCTCTCTCTCTCTCTCTGACTAATCGCCTACAGCGAATGGAGAACTGTGGTGCACGTCTTGTGACACGCACTCGAAAAAGGGAACATATAACACCAGTTTTGTTCCAGCTGCACTGGCTTCTAGTACAATATCCTGTTTCATACATTCAATGTATTGAGTGGAACAGCACCAGGGTATCTAAGGGATCTGATTGGAAAATATATACCACTGAGAATGCTCCGCTCTGAGTCCTATTCACTATTGACGGTACCAAGAAGCCCTACAACAATGTACGGAGAGAGATACTTCCGAGCATCAGCTCCCAGACTGTGGAACGAGTTGCCAAACAATATTAAACACGCAAAGACAAATAAAGACATATTTTGTAAGGTTCTTAAAATCCATTTATTTAAATTGGCGTATTTATAATATTAAACCATTTTATTTTGTATAACATGTATTTGATTTAAATGAAGTGAGAAGATGTTTTAATTGTGTTTTAAATGTTAGCGTCTATTAAAACGTTGAATAAGGCGCTATATAAAATACTATTATTATTATTTAGTATTATATTAACTCTATTATTACCATTATTATTCTTGTTGTTAATTAACAAGACCATCACAATATTAAAATATTACGTCCACAATGAGGGATATTTGTATGTGACTTCAGCTTGGCCGGGCAGTAAAATGAGTTGATTTTTGTATTTAGAACGTCTTGACTATAAAAACTGTCTCTTATTTTAGTCGAATTTCGTGTATGTGTGTGTATTGTCATGTGTATGTGTGTGTGTATTGTCATGTGAGTGAGTGAGTGAGTGAGTGAGTGAGTGAGTGAGTGAGTGAGTGAGTGAGTGAGTGAGTGAGTGAGTGAGTGAGTGAGTGAGTGAGTGAGTGAGTGAGTGAGTGAGTGAGTGAGTGAGTGAGTGAGTGAGTGAGTGAGTGAGTGAGTGAGTGAGTGAGTGAGTGAGTGAGTGAGTGAGTGAGTGAGTGAGTGAGTGAGTGAGTGAGTGAGTGAGTGAGTGAGTGAGTGAGTGAGTGAGTGAGTGAGTGAGTGAGTGAGTGAGTGAGTGAGTGAGTGAGTGAGTGGTGAGTGAGTGAGTGAGTGAGTGAGTGAGTGAGTGAGTGAGTGAGTGAGTGAGTGAGTGAGTGAGTGAGTGAGTGAGTGAGTGAGTGAGTGAGTGAGTGAGTGGTGAGGTGAGTGAGTGAGTGAGTGAGTGAGTGAGTGAGTGAGTGAGTGAGTGAGTGAGTGAGTGAGTGAGTGACAGTTAGCACATTACAAGGCTATACGACCAAATCGTGGATGCTGTTTATCACAAAGCTATTCCCTAGACGGGCTTATGATATTTTATGCAAACTCTCACACATTAATAATAAAATAAACAAAACTTTTATTGTTTAGTGACAACGAAATATTCTCCTACTTATATTTATTAGCGTTCATTTATTTTAGATGTTATTAAACAAAGGTAGAAAGACTCTTAAACAATAAGACCTTCACAATAAATTTGTGTTATAAACAGACGTCGTTCGCGATTCTTTTCCCATTTTTCTGATTCAAATGTTCTCAGCTAAAGCAGATTTCGCATATTTTATTAAGTAGTTTAATTTATTTTCCTCGATCCATAGTCAAAACCTAGTGAAAGGACAGCTTTGTGACCAACATCCTAACACATTTAATACAAACATCACGCAGCTGTTATTAGATATACAACGTCTTCTTCTAGCCAAAGGTCAACCATTCTAACCTTGTTAAATCAGACTTCAACAAATGATAATATCAAGAAAAATAAACATCTTATTTATAAACATTAGACGCTACAGATCATCACACTGAAATACAGCTAAAAGTTTATAAACAATTCTGTAAAAAGATCGACAAAATCAAGTTTTAATCAAATATTATTTTCCTTGTCACAAAGATATTCTATTTACAAAGAATCGAACATTTTCACGACATTCAACCCTGATCAAAGACGTACAAATATGATATAGATCAATATATTATTATATCTACCTGTTATCTAATATATAATTACCTGTTATCTAATATATAATTACCTGTTATCTATTATATAATTACCTGTTATCTATTATATAATTACCTGTTATCTAATATGTAATTACCTGTTATCTAATATATAATTACCTTTTATCTAATATATAATTACCTGTTATCTATTATATAATTACCTGTTATCTAATATATAATTACCTGTTATCTATTATATAATTGCCTGTTATCTATTATATAATTACCTGTTATCTATTATATAATTACCTGTTATCTATTTTTAGTATATGTTATCTATCTGATATGTGGTGATTGTTATTTATTGGGGTACTGTGTTCTTATTGGATTAGATCCGAACAATTATATTTTAATATATCATTGTGATACTTTTAGGTCAGAATTACTCATCATATAATCAACAGATAGCTAATATTTGAGGTTCTGATTGACATTCGGTGACGTAACTCATTTATTTCTTTATAATTTGTTGATAGTACATGGCATTTTATCTTCTTCTATATAAATTTTTGTTAAATTAATAATTGACATGTGTTGATAGTATATGGCATTTAATGATGCTTATACAAGGCTACTAAACTAACCATATAACTTCTATAAACTTCACATCACATGATGATATTAGATAAATACATTATTTTTCTGTTAATGATCTTCATATACAAGTTAATTATAATACTAAGATAGATTGGGAAATTAATAATTCATGGCTTATTAGTTCTAATTGAAAACACCATATACGCACGTCAGTAGGCTTATTATGCGATGTGTAGTATAACATTCCTAAATAGTTACGATCATAACGTCTCTAATATCAATTATTGATTTAACAAAAATTGATATAGAAGAAGATAAAAATAGATTTCTAATCAACTTACCGTTCTTTAATTTATTTAAAAACATAATTAAATTATACCTAGTATATCACCCGTTATCTCTCTCTTCTCATTATGTTGTTGTTTTTTTTGGAGAGAGAGAGGGGGGGAGACAGAGAGAGAGAGAGGTGGAGGGAGAGAGAGAGAGGGGGAGAGGGATGGGGGGGAAGTGAGGGAGAGAGAGGGGGGAGAGAGACAGAGAGAGAGAGGGGGGACAGAGAGGGGGGGAAGAGAGAGAGATAGGGGGGGAGAGAGAGAGAGAGGCGGAGGGAGAGAGAGGGGGAAAGAGAGAGGGGGGGAAGTGAGGGAGAGAGAGAGAGAGGGGGGAGAGAGAGAAAGAGAGAGAGAGAGAGCCAAAATATAACGACAAGAATTACGACAAAAAGATAGAACTTTAGAGTTAATGATATATAACAATTACTGACGTTCGTTAGTTAGCTAACCAACATTCACAACATTATAAGGTATTGTTATTCTAATCAAACAAATAAATAATTTATATTGGCTCAGCTGTCTGTACTAAATTATAATGGGATGCTAAGGGCCTTCTGATGACATAACATTCTCTGCCATTGATCATCATGGGGCTATTTTCACTCTGTACATCTCTAATGTCCCTTTATGGGTTATGAATGGTGAGGTAATTCCAAACGTTTATCTCATATAGACAACGCTAGAAATAAGAATCCATTACTCGTAGTTGGAAATGAAGATCATAACGTGGTCATCAAAACTCATAAATAATAAAACAAACAAGTTCTAGTGTTCTCTCATCTAAATAGTTCCTGGAACTCGTTTATTTAAGCTTCAGTCAATGTTTACTGATAAAAATTATTTCTCATATTTTATTAACTCCTTAATGGTACTAAACTGATAATCATGGGGGGGGGTGTAAAAAACACGGAAACTTCATGTACCATGACAATAACACGTATCAGCACTATCATACCTGTATCATAACATTCATTCTTGTATCATGTCAATGATATTCTTAAGACAAGGACAACATACGTGACATTATAATGACACAAATCACAAAGCAATAATTGTTATGAAATGATATCAAAATTATATTGTTTACAAAATTGTCAATTTACATATTTGATGCGAAAACATTGTCAGCAGTATGATAAAAATGGCGTTATCAGGCTAACAGGTACATAACATTACATCATATAACATAGTATGACACAACCGATATGTCTATAACACCAACAACATGGTGTTAAACACCTATGACGTGACATTAACACTTCTGTCATGATAAGGATACGTTCTGTTGTCAGTTATTTATATTATTATATAGTTAAAACGACTTTATAAATAAATTATGGATAAAAGGATGATGATGATCATGATGATGATGATGATGATGATGATGATGATGACGGTGAAGATAATAATAATAATGTATATTTAATAAAGCGCCCTTACTAGCAGGAGCCATTCAAAGACGCTGTACAAATAATGTGTAATATAATAATACCCCAAATAATATGTAATATAATAATACCCCAAATAATATGTAATATAATAATACCCCAAATAATATGTACTATAATAATACCCCAAATAATATGTAATATAATAATACCCCAAATAATATGTAATATAATAATACCCCAAATAATATGTAATATAATAATACCCCAAATAATATGTAATATAATAATACCCCAAATAATATGTAATATAATAATACCCCAAATAATATGTACTATAATAATACCCCAAATAATATGTAATATAATAATACCCCAAATAATATGTAATATAATAATAAGGGGGATTATGATAATGGAGAAGATAATAATAATAAAAATATTAATAATTATTATTATTATTATCTTTCTATATAAGTAATAAATCACTGTCACCTGAGTTAGAATCTCGACGTGGGCATATCTGAAGGTTGTTTCATCTTTGACTTCGCTTCATTACCTTTGGAGGTCACTCGGCCCATTTAACCTACCAAGTGCACAAAATTGGCTGTAAAACATCAATCATCATATCAGTAATATAGTTGGGCTAATCCTTTAACTCATACGGTTTTCTTGTCTAAATTAGGCATTTCTCAACTCCCACAGGAGAATATGTTGTTAATTTTATCAGACAAATATCAAATGGACGTTATCTGTTATAATTGTTAGATAAAGAAGATGTTGATGTCTTCATTCTATGAGATTGACGATTATAAATCAAGGCTACGGCTAAAGGTGATATCACTTCTGATTAAAGTTTGTGGAATATATTGCTATAAAACTAAATTAATATGTTACTATATTTATGTAAAATTCTACGTGTATTATCGTTATTATTACTGACAATCTAAAAAGTAATATCAAGTATTAAAGTTTATTTTGATCATTTTACTTATATAATGAAGGTGTTTCATATTGTTCATTGCTGTTCCTTTTATCATTCAAGACTCACGTTTAACTAATTAACTTCCCAAACAATGACACGCCAAACAAGACTTGTTTTTAGCGGGTTGCAGCAATTAGCTTTCTGCGCATATCAATTAATTAAACCATATTAAGAATAACATAATATCAGTTTTATGAAGACAAATAAGCAGCTAATATAATATTTTCAATGAATGAAGCTGCTAGACGACATCTCTTTAGACTGATAGAGTCACTTACGACTCAACTAAACATTGAACATAAGAATGTACACTTTTGAGTCAAAGATGAGTCACGTGACCTGTACAAATAGCGTAAGCGCCCAAACATAAAGTAGGCATAATAATAATAATAATAATAATAATAATAATAATGACGACACTTCTATAGCGCCAATATCCTCGAAAAGAATCTAACTCAGTAGCGCACCTACTACAATGGTTGGGCCAAACTCATAGTCCGGATACGATGCAAAGTTCATCAACAATGATCAGATGGCAAGGAAACTTAGGAACGATACGCGAGTCTGAAAAGGTGAGTTTTCCAATGTTGATGGAAATAAACTATGCTATTTGATGACTTAACATGTTCAGAGATTGAATTTCAAAGAGTAGGGACAGCAACTAAAAAGCACGAGTCCCAGCATGAGTTTTCTGGGCTTGGGTGCTAAAGAAAGCATGGAAAATAAATATGAAGGTTCTCCAGAAGAAAGAATTTGATGGATAACAGAGTAGAGTTTGAAAATGATGCGAGATTGAACAGGGAGCCAGTGAAGAGATTTCAGAAGTGGGACAGAATGGAAAAACCGAGTAGACCGTGTGACAACCCTAGATAAGTAGTTCTGAACACACTGAAGTTTTAGAATATCCTTAACTGCAATGTTATAAAGAAGAGAGTTGCAGTAATCAATTTTACTAGTAATGAGTGGTGTAGCAATGGTTTTGTAGAGTCATTATGAACTTTATGGTAGAGTCATTATGAACCTTTAGTAAAGTAATATTTTATAATATTTAGTGGCTGCTGTATAATACGAAGTGAAGACAGACCAACACACATAATCACTACACATAAACACGGAATGTGTTTCCAGATCACAGTGAACTTATTAAACTTGGATATGTTTCTCTGTATGATCAAGTTATTATAAACAAATATATATCGTGGAATACACCTATCTATATCTTTCAGGATCTGATTCATATCCATGATTGCTGGATGCAGATGACCGTACTATATATTGATGTGATATATATCATAAACTGTGATATAAGGGATGTTGTTGTGATGGGTATCGGTGTAAAAAGGAATCGTATTTATAGAAGAAATCGCTGAAATATTGACAGCATCCTGTGTGAGATCATGGTCCAGCTCTTGACAGCATCCTGTGTGAGATCATGGTCCAGCTCTTGACAGCTTCCTGAGTGAGATCATGGTCCAGCTCTTGACAGCATCCTGAGTAAGATCATGGTCCAGCTCTTGACAGCTTCCTGAGTGAGATCATGGTCCAGCTCTTGACAGCATCCTGAGTAAGATCATGGTCCAGCTCTTGACAGCTTCCTGAGTGAGATCATGGTCCAGCTCTTGACAGCATCCTGAGTAAGATCATGGTCCAGCTCTTGACAGCATCCTGTGTGAGATCATGGTCCAGCTCTTGACAGCATCCTGTGTGAGATCATGGTCTGATAATTGTTGAGAGATTGACCTACATAATAGAGGTTTCCAGTCATAACCCAATCAATCTTTAGCGTTTTTCCAAAATTCGAGCATTGAACTCTCAATAGTTAGAATATGGATATCGTTCATCACCAATCACTTTTAGAATAATATGACTTGATATAATAAAGTAATCCCAACATTATTCATCTGTGATGACGTCACCTGTCAATTGTCACTTTATCTGCCACTTGGCTTGTGGGCCTGTACCCTCACTGGCCTTTCTAATCTCCTACATCAGCATCCACACATTCATGGTAAAAAAGGTAGCGAATTCTGGAGCTAAGCCTTCCTTCATTCCATCAGCATTTAGTTTATTTAGTCTACTACCAACTACCCGGATCTCAAAGCCCAAACATTCACAGATTATTAATAGTAACTTGTCGTTATTCCGGATAGTTCTATGTTAAATAACTTCCTATTCAAAAGAAAAATCTTATTTACTTCTCATTCCATTTTTTCTTTGGAGACAAAGTTTCTTGGTTTCTATTTATTTTAGCTCTTCTTTCTGTTTCTGAATAGATCTCATGACAGTAACTTGGTCATCATCCGATTGTTTCTAAATCTATAGAGAGCTTTACACACGAGAAGATTGTTATTTGGACAACTTGTTAATGGTCTGAGGTTATCTCTGTATAAAAACACAAAATACATCATCGTTGTTCATCGATGATGGTACATGCCATCCATGACGACGATGATGATGATGATGATGATGGTGATGATGATGATGATGGTGATGATGATGATGATGGTGATATACTAGATTGTTTGATGATATCGGACCATCGTTCAGTATCTTGCTGCTAATGATTGTCAATAATTATGATTATGGTAATATGTATAATAATAATAATAATAATAATAATAATTATTACTATTATTATTATTATTATTATTATTATGGTCACGCCTCTAATCTGTATTGTGGCCTCTATTTTTCGTCTTAAATGCCATCATGGATCCTTGACAGTGGTTACTGAGTAGTATCTTTTGTGGGAGTAAGTTTATATATATATATATATATATATATATATATATATATATATATATATATATATATATCTGGCATTTACATAATGAACTATTCAATATCAATTCATTGAAACTGGTTGATGTTCTAATTATATTATATTGAGATGGCATAAAGTAAGGAAGCCATTATATCTTATCTATTTTATTATCATCATTATTATCATTATCATTGTCGACGTCTTCATAAATTTACTGCACATTAAAATAATAAACATATTATGTGCGTACATCCATATATGCATGTGTGTGTGTGTGTGTGTGTGTGTGTGTGTGTGTGTGTGTGTGTGTGTGTGTGTGTGTGTGTGTGTGTGTGTGTGTGTGTGTGTGTGTGTGTGTGTGTGTGTGTGTGTGTGTGGTTTATGGTACATAGTAAGAGGCAACAGGCACAGAGCATCAACATATCTAAACATCCTTCGAAACCTACCTCCATAAATCTAAATACAACTATACATACATTAATCTAAATATTAAATGTTCAATACCTCTACATATTGATAAATGTGTGCGTATACCTGAGCATGTGTCTGGTCTACTCATCAGCCTGTGGGAACCAGCTAATTCGCTTTTCGTACGCGACAAATATGTCACGCCCACAGGAAAGCGGCTATAAAAAGTAGCCTATAACTGCCAGAGTGACAATATGTTCGTGTTAGACCTGTAGGCTACTTTTAATTCCGTGATTAGATTGTTCCGATATTTCGCGCCATTTCGTTCAATACGTCACTCATTCGAATCATAAAATGGTAAAATATATCGCTGAATCTGTGATGGAAATTGATCTGTTAATCGATAATTGATCAATCACTTCTAGTGGCTGGCTTATGGCCATTTAAAACAGAAAAGTGACACGATTTGTTCTAAATAACTGACTGAAGTAACCCGATCACGAATATACACTTTTCTTTAGAGATTAGCACACACGGAGAATTCCCGAATATACTGGAATATTAGAACCTGTTTGACAAGAAGTGTGATATTCTAACTTTGACTCTTTGATCTTCATATAAAGGTAACAATGTTGACAAATGTGGCAGCTGGTAAGTCTTCTAATAGAAGACAAAGCAGTCTACCTGGAGTACAGGTGAGCAATTCTGGACAGAATGGTTCATCAGGGAGTCAGGTGTCGTCGTTCTTCACTGTATTAGCCAGTAAACGATTGGCTAAACAAGCAGCACATAAAGTCTATTCGAGAAGATCTCCAAGTGCCAGTAGTCACTTCGAGTTAGAATTGGCTCGTAGACAACCATCATATCGTATGGAGCCAAGGAGAAGGTTAGATATAGAACATATTAAATCGACTGTAGAGGTAATTATCAATCGACGTATGAAAGGATTTCATTATTCGGCTGATGTAGCAGGTATTGTGACGAAGATCATCACAGAGGAGATCAAAGACGCCGTCAAAGAAATGAACTTTGACCGCTATAAGCTTGTCTGTATGGTTAGCTTAGGTCAGCGACAAGGTCAAGGTGTGCGCATTTCTAGTAGATGTGTCTGGGATCCGAGTACAGACAATCATTGTACATATAGCTGGAGTAATGGTAAAGTCTTTTGTACTGCCACAGTTTTTGGTATGTATCATGAATGATGTCTATTAAAAAAACAATAATAATCTACATTTATATTGCACTCCAACCACATTAACAATTGTCAGGTACTTCACAATAAATCTAATTAATTATGATGACGGTAAAAAAACAATTAAAAAAATTGGCGAATTAAAAGAAGATTTGTTTCATAAGACGTTAGACCATAAATATATGTCGTATTTTCTGGGTAGTTATCTCATTGTGTACCTGTTAATCATGAATTGTATAAAATGTGTCGATAGAGGTATTTATTGAACTATAATATAGATGTCTCAAGGTAAATTCCATGAAGTAAAGATATCAACAAAATACAGAGAAATAGTTCAATTATTGAGATAACATTAAGCTTCAGTCATTTTTAGAATAAATATAAATAACAGTTATTATGCTATAATTACATTTTTATGTTTGACAAACTCTCCCTGATGATGATGATGATGATGATGATGATGGTGATGATGATGATGATGATGATGATGATGATGATGATGATGATGATGATGATGATTTATGATGATGAACTGTTCATCATGTCATATCGAGGTATAGTCGGATATTTTGGCCATAATCATAAAGATACTAATTATTATTATTATTATTATTATTATTGTTGTTGTTGTTGTTGTTGTTGTTGTTGTTGTTTTTTATCCATATAATTATCATTGATAGCAACAGTAATATTGTTTATAACACAGTAGAAAGGTAAACAAAACAACGTGTATATCGTTTATTTATAACGTTTTCAATACGTATATACTGATTTAGACTAACTCGTAAGAACAATAACGAGTCTAACTGTAAGTTGAATACTAATATAGATACTAGGGAGTAGATAATAAAATGAGTGATAACATCTTGTTGTGTCAATCGACATTGGTATTGCCTCTTCCTATCAATCAATATTTTTGTTATCAACAAAATCTTCATTTTCGATCAATACAAACCTTGGTCATTGTACACTCTTCGTTGAGTACACACGTACAATTTACAAACCTTGGTCCTTGTACACTCTTCGTTGAGTACACACGTACAATTTACAATATCCTAACATAATACTCAAACAACTAATAAGCGTCAGACGGATCGATAGTCACTTGATGGATTCGCCATGAGTACCTCTCATTTTACACTGGAAAACATTAGCATTGAGCCAAATGGCTATTTTCTCCAGATGTCAGATACAATACGTCAAATTATCAGGAAAAAACGCAATGTTACCAAAATAAAGAGAATTGTTTTTGTCGATAAATAAACCGTCCATTTCTTCTCATTACAATTAACTGACTACAATATATGATTATAAGAGGAGGATGTTATCTATATCGTTATTATATAATGACGTAATAAAGTGGAAAATACATTTACCAACCTTCTAATGGGCTTTCGCTTAAAGCACGTCCATTATAATAGGGTAGCACTTAAAGGACGCCCATTACAAGCTCTCTACTCCAGAAAACTTATTTAAAGCAGAAAAACTACACGTCATCTATCAGAGAAAACCTAGTTTAGCTTTTAGCGCCTCACTGAAGCCAATTATTTTAATTATTTATTTTGGTTAATGACCAAGAAACTTTTAGCTATTAATTTCGAGTCGATGGATAAATTAATTCCCCTCAGAGTCCGTCCAATGGTGTAGTTTCGTCTTTTAACTGTGTCTTCCCGATAGAGTCGGCAAGTCGGTGAGTCCGTCGGTCAATGAATTATTTAATAAATAAAGGTGACTATTAGCCAATATATCTCTGTAAAAACAATAACAATGACAATATTAGGAGAATCAGCAATAACATCAACAATAATGATGATAAAATACTAATATTGACATTACTACTATAGCTACCACTACTACTACTACCACTACTACTACTACTACCACTAATACTACTACTACCACTAATACTACTACTACCACTAATACTACTACTACCACTAATACTACTACTACCACTAATACTACTACTACCATTAATACTACTACTACCACTACTGCCACTAATACTATTACTACTACTTCTACTACCACAACTACCATTACTTCTAAAAGTAGTAATAGTAATAGTAGTAATAATAGTAGTAATAGTATTAGTGCTAGTCGTAATAGTAGTACTGCAATAATAATAATAATAATAATAATAATAATAATAATAATAATAATAGTAATAATAATAATTCATACCTGAGCTAAGATAACGGCAACAATATTAACAATATTAACAATAACAACAATATTAACTATAATAACTATAATAACAATAATAACAATAATAACATTAATAACAACATTAACCAAGCGAGAAAGTATTATCTTCGTTGACATAAAATTATCAATATTAATATGAAGTTTTAATAATTAATGATTTTCCGGTTAATATTTAACTGGAGCATTTCTGTTAATGTTACATGGGTACGACATGTCACATATCGTGATAAATCCACCTTAGACCAGAACTACATGTATACTGTATATTTGTTGTAATCAAGATCCTTTAAGGTCAACAAAATAAACTGACAGTATGATATATTCATCTTATAGTAACACCTGTATCATAAACCTGTTCAGGTGATCAATAAATAGTGTCTGTCTCTTAAGATAGATTATCAGGAAGGTTTTAGCATGTAACATAAAATATTATTTTAAATCCGGGCTTTTACCATTAATTATTTTGCGAATAATGATGATAATGATGTTAATAATAATAATTATAATAGTATTATGTATATTTAAACCTTTATGACATAAGGTAATGAAGCGAAGTCAAAAATTAAACACCCTTCAGATATGCGCACGCCGAGATTCGAACACGGGTAGTGAGTAATCTGTGATCCAACACGTTACGATTAGACTATATATATCATACCTTGTACATTTACATGTAAGATAAATGTAACTATACATAAACATATATAACTTATCGGGAGATTATCAGACTTTTAGTCTTTCGACATCATAATGTTATTTCTAAAAACATATAAATGAGTACAGACTAAAAACATCAAGTCCACCTCTTGATAAACAATGATAAATGTATTTATTGTAATAATTAGCTATTAGTAATCAGCATATACCTATAATAATATTATTGGATTGAGCCCAGATACTAGAGGACTGAGACCAGGTACGCTACCATGTAAGCCATGTAGATATCCCTCTGGTGGTAGAAGGAACATAATTAGATCAATCGAAATAGAGTAGAGAGGGAAGTCTGTAAATACACAACAAGAGAGAATGATATACTTGTAACACGTCCATAAAATCATGATATTATATAACACATACTAACACTTATATATGAGCGTTATGACACCGAAACTGTGTTTTTTTTAAATCTACGATGAAGTTTTGCAAATAATCGCCACAAAATGTCCGACATTCTATCCGGAAGTTCTGGGGTAATCATTTTTATAATATTTATTTTATTACAGAACAAACATCACGGACGATGTACTTAAATATTGTGTTATAAAAGATCGACTTATTATTTATTTATCGTCCTTGCCAGGGATATTAACCACCCGAGGAGCGCTGGCCGCGGGTCTGTTATACCAATTGGCTGCCCGAGGCCCACACACCGATGTCTAATGCGGGCAAATTTTGTCATTCCCGCGGGGAAGAGATAGCCGCTTCGAACCACAGATCTGGATACATTAAGTGCTCCTAAATGAAGGCTCAGTAATATTTGATGTACGTAAAAGGATTTCGTACCTCAAGAGCTCGACTGACTCATTCCTAGATACTCGTACAGAGATGAGTCACCAGTAATAGACCATCATTAGGTGTTTATTTACTTAATATCAACACCATCAGTAATCAGTAAAGTAACCTCGACTAATTAAGGTTAGAGGTCAGAGTTTATTGGCTTAAAATTATTATCTTCTCCGACTTTATACTCCGAGAAATTCCCTAGAGGAAGGTCATTGATAATGTCATGTCAAGGTGACATCACGACATAGAAGGGGGGGGGGGTTATATCATCACTAATAATCGTCATCACCACCATCACCACTATCATAATCATCATCATCGTCAGATCATCATCCTAATCATCACTAACATAATCATCATCATTATCATCATCATCATCACCACTACTAACATAATAATAATAATAATCATATTAATTATCATTACTACTATCATTATTTTCCTTGTTACAGTAATAATATATATTATTATCATTATTAATGACATTCAAACTATTATTCTGTGAATCCTCTTTTATAGTTATTGTTATTTTTGTTATTCTTGCTGTTAATGTTGTTATTGTTGTTTTTGTTATTCTTGTTGTTAATGTTGTTATTGTTATTTGTGTTTTGTTATTCTTGTTGTTAATGTTGTTATTGTTGTTAGTATTGTTGTTATTGTACCTGTTGTTGAATGACTACAATGACCTCTCTAGATATACACCATGATTAATTATTCAGAGAGTAATATCCGCTTAAAAATAATCGCCGTAATCTACAACAAGCACAACAACACAAACTAGAACAGCAGCAACAAGAACAACAACAAAGATGATGATGATGATGATGATGATGATAAACTAATCCCACTCCACCATCTTATCACCTTCATACCCTAACTGTTAACGCAGTTGGTCATATATCTATAAAACCTCAGCCGGTTTATGTCAGAAGGATGTTTCATCTTTCACTTCGCCTCAGTAGCTCTGGAGATTGCTCGACCTATTTAGATCATCCTGTCAAATAATGGCTGTAAACAATAACATTAATACATTTGTTATCAGTTATCAGTACGTGAATCTTATTGGTGTGTGTGTGTGTGTGTGTGTGTGTGTGTGTGTGTGTGTGTGTGTGTGTGTGTGTGTGTGTGTGTGTTCTCTGTGTTTCTGTTTGTGTGTGCGCGCGCATATGCGCGTATGTGTTTCTTTTAATTATATATATATATATATATATATATATATATATATATATATATATATATATATATATATATATATATATGTAGTAGTAGTAGTAGTAGTATTTATTTCCAATTTCAATATCAAATAACGTATACATAATGCAATTTTACAAGTATGTTACATATAAACAAATTGGGGGACCAATGTAGCCGAAGCTGTCTTCCCATTGGCCCCGAACAATCATAGCTAATAATAGTCAGCTCGATAGAACGCCGTTTGTGTATTTGCAAGTCTGGTCGTGTGTGTATTGGAAGTATGTGGACCAGGTACCAAGGAATCATATAATTACCTAGACATGTGTGCATTGACAACAATAAGGGTTGTTGCATTTTACAGATGCTGAGTAAGTAGCTAAGATGTAACTTTTCAGGGTTTTCTTAGTTTTTGATCTTGAATTACAAGTGGAAAGGATACTATTCCAATTGTTCCATATAATGGGAAAATTGACTAACGGCAACTTACTGGATAGTGCAGAGTTACATCGAGGTACATGCATATGACTAGATTGCCTTGTCACGCGATTTTCCCGTACCTCAGAATTTAGACGGAATAGGCCATCGAAGGATATAGGAAATCTCTTGTTAATAAAGTCGTCCATGAACAAACATACGTGGTATTGATATATGTCACTTAATTTTAAGATTTCACAATTTTTGAATAAGGGATCGGTATGATTGTTATAACCCGCATTATTAATAATACGAATAGCTCTTTTCTGCAAAGACACAGTTTTCTGAAGGATTGATGAATTGGCGTTCCCCCAAATTAGTAAACCATATGAGATATATGGTTGTATGAGAGCCAGGTATAAAGTTTTCAGACTGTTTTTTGGTAGGAATTTCTTTACTTATTTTATGCCATATAAGGACCGAGAAATCTTATTTTTCACGTAAATCAAAGGATATTTCCATGAAAGAGTCTCGTCCAGAAAGACCCAAGAAATTTGATGGTTTTCTCTTGGAATTGAGAACCAATTTGCTCTAAATGAGTACCACCAACTGAAATGTCCAAGATGTTAAAATCCAAATTATTTGTACCAAATATATTTGGTTTTGTTTTTATTTAGCGAGAGACCATTTGCACAAAACCATTCAAATAAGTTATTTATTTCTACATTTGCCCTTTGATATAAGGTGGAAATATCAGTATCACTAATGATTAAAGAAGTGTCGTCTGCAAAAGATAATATATGTGCATTTGTGGATTTTGATATATTATTAACATATATTAGGTATAGCAAAGGACCTAGGATAGATCCTTGTGGTACCCCACAGTTCATGAATTCAATATCTGACTTCGTTTTACCGATTTGAACATATTGTTTCCTATTCACAAGATAACTGGCAAACCATTTGTTGGCGACTCCCCTAATGCCGTAGTAATTTAATTTATTTAATAATGTGTCTGTCTTTATAACATCAAATGCTTTTGAGAGGTCCAGAAAAAAAAAATATATATATATATATATATATATATATATATATATATATATATATATATATATATATATATATATATATATATATATATATATATGTATGCGCTATCATAACCTATAGAGCCCAGCTAATATGCTTTTCGTACATGACAAATGTGCCACGTCCACTGAGGAATGTTATATGTAGGCTATGTACAGAAACCGGAAGTACATACAAAAAGTATAATTTGACACCACAGCTCGTAGTACAAAAACATGTACTTTTGCTTACAACGCTAAGAGAACATTTATATAAGATAACTACTTTGACATCATAATTTACATACAGCAGTGACTTACTGTGAACACCTTCATTCTAGTATCTAAATATATCCTACTTATATCAACCTTACGGACATCAAGGTCAAATGTTTGACCTGTCATGCTCTGGCCGTCCCACATGTTAATCATATATATATATATATATATATATATATATATATATATATATATATATATATATATATATATATATATATATATATATATATATTAGATAAACTAAGGAAAAACATAACTAAACGGAAATTACTAAACTAATCAAGAATATTGTTGTTGTTGTCGTCGTCGTTGTTGTTGTTGTTGTTGTTGTTGTTGTCGTTGTTGTTGTCGTCGTTGTTGTCGTCGGTGTTGTCGTCGTCATCGTCGTCGTTTTTGTTGTTGTTATTATTATTATTATTATTGTTGTTGTTGTTGGTGGTGGTGGTGGTGGTGTCGTTGTCGTCGTTGTTGTTGTTGTTGTTGTTATTATTATTACTGTTGTTGTTGTTGTTGGTGGTGTTGTTGTTGTTGTTATTGTTGTTGTTGCTGTCGTTGTTGTTGTCGTCGTTGTTGTCATCGTCGTCGTTTTTGTTGTTGTTGTTATTATTATTATTGTTGTTGTTGTTGGTGGTGGTGGTGGTGTTGTCGTTGTCGTCGTTGTTGTTGTTGTTGTTGTTATTACTATTGTTGTTGTTGTTGGTGGTGTTGTTGTTGTTGTTGTTGGTGGTGGTGGTGGTGGTGGTGGTGTTGTTGTTATCGTTGTTGCTGTTGTTGTTGTTGTTATTTGGGTTAGAGACCCCCCTGACTATCGTCTATTAGACACAACCATCTGATGTTCACTTCTGTTGTGTCTTTATTGTTAATTGTGATGTCTATAGGAGTATTTAAGGAGAAGTGGGATGATAATATTTGGTCTAAATGTTAATTTTGTTCTTATAATTAATTCTGCTAGATGATGATCAGGAGATGCCTTTTTAGTCTTCTGTGGTATATGAGGTGACCTGAGTAGTTGAGGAGATAATGTACCGGATTGTACTCTCCTTGACCTTGAAGCCAGAGGGCTGGATGTGACGGACGGGTGACGTATCGTGTATATGACTAGAAAGTTCGTCGTCTGAGTCCACTGATGGTCTGGTACCAATCCTTGAGTGATGATTATATGTGGTCTGTGTATGTTGATTTGAGTTGATTGGAGATGTTGATGAGATGATTGAATGTTCCAGGGATATGTTCATCATGTTCGATTTCATGTTAGTTTGTTAGTTCGGTCACTACCGTCAAGGTTTAACAGCTGCCTGGGGGATGACGTCATGATGTAGATTTCTACTGAGTTATTTGGGGTAGACCCCCCCCCTGACTGTCGGCTATTGGACACAACCATCTGATGTTGACTTCTGTTGTATCTTTATTGTTTATGGTCGTATTTATTGGGTCTTTCATGAGAATTGGATTGATGATGTCTTGTCGGAGTGTTGATTTTCTTATAACGTTAGGGTTACTTGTTCTTGTTGATATTTAGAGTAGAGACCCATGGCTAGCCCCTATTGGGCAAAGCCACCTGATGTTGACCTATCTTAGGAAGCAACGCACTTAAGTCTTTAGAGCTTTTAAATAAATGATGTGTCATATTTAATATCTTTATTTTAATTGCACAATTACCTAACACGATGTTTAGAAAACATGCCAATGTCAATTGAATGGAATTAATGTGGTTATATTCTTAGCCAGTGAACTTGCTCTAGGAATAATAAGAAAATAAACTTAAAATATACTTCAAAAGAATTAGTAATGGCTTCCTATGTGGCAATTGATATTAAACTATCTCATTCCTGTACAAACATACTAACAGTGGGTTGAGATTTTGTAACAAACATATTCAGAACTTCAGAAGGTATTCTATTTATTTTAATATATTTATTTTAACTTATTTGGCACTAAATAACCCGAGAGGTTTTTATATTTATTGAGTGCACTGATGATGCTATAGTACTAGTGTTCTAAAAATTAACTAGTTTCACCTAAATATTGTTTATTACAGAAGTAGCACTGATAAACATAGCTAATGACACGAAAGACGTGTCTATCTAGGCGAAGGAGAATTCCAAACTCTAAACCAAGCCTGTACTTCCAAAGGCAAGATGTTAATCCAGAAGCTATGGTTGAGGTAACTCAGACGTAACAACTAGAGAGCTGACGACGGAGGTATTAAAACACGGACACTCTTTAAAAAACGATACCACGCGAAATCCACAAAATGAAAACAATAGATAGATATAATAGAACTGACACTCGTCCATCGATCTCTGATATATAGCCTCTCTGATATATAGACTCTCTGATATATAGCCGTAAATCATTTCATTTACATCTATCTTTACTATTTAGTGCCATGCTGCGACATTGTGTCTCTCCTCAAAGTATGAGTGTGAGAACAATCATCCCAATAACCAAGAACCGGAAACAAAATGTTTAAATGACAGCTCCAATTATAGAGGTATCACTCTTGGTAGCCTAATAACATTATTCTGGGAGATAATGTGTATATTCTTAAATCAAGTGATTTTCAGTTTGGATTCAAACTGAATCACGCAGTGTACTTTTATTCTGAATGAAATAATAGATTATTATCTCAGACACGATTCGTCCATATAGCTTGTATTACTTGACGCATCTCAGGCTTTTGACCGTGTTCAATATGTACAAATTTTCGACTCTTAATACAATGTGGGATATGCTCATTAACTGTCAGGCTTCTGGCTAATCTAAACATCAGTCAATCTCTCAGGATCAGCTGGAATGGGAAGATCAGTAACCCATTCACAACATCGAACGTCGTCAAACAAGGAGCAATCCTATCGCCAATACTATTTTGTATATACATGGATCTACTACTGTTAGAATTAGCAAAATGGAGGTTTGGTTGTCACATTGGATCTAGATGTTGTGGTAGTTTTGGATATGCTGATGATGTTTGTATCCTAGCACGAAGTCATATTGCTATCCAATCAATGTTAAATGTTTGTCAAAAAAGCCAGTTATTATTGTTCAGTTGTCCTATAAATATCAAAGGTGTTGAACTAAACACCATATTGGTAAGAACTGTAACTATGATTCCATAAGCAAAGGAATTAGCGATCTAGTGTACGGAACTAACTAAGTGACTGCCAAATCTGGCTTTTGCAACTCATTGATAACATCACACATGTTTGACACATATTGCACAAGCTTTTATGGTTGTCCAATGTGGAACATGAAAGCATGTTACCTCAATAGTTTATATATAAACTGGCGAAAGTGTGCAAGAAGAATCTGGGGTGTCCCATGGATGACTCATGACACAATAGTTAAGCATATAGTGCGAGAACAAGGTCAATCTATTCAAACCCAGTTACTCAATAGGTTCCTGTCATTCTATTATGATGTTGTCCAGAGCGATAATAAGCATATTAGCATGTGTAGTTCACTTTGTACGAGATCAAATACAATAGTATCAAATATTATGTTACTTTTACACGCATTAAATATTAATGGAGATTGTTTTATTGATTCAAGTGTATTATCAATAAGAAGAAACTTATACAGCTCATCATTTTGTTCAGATGAATGCACATCAGTATGTATATGTGTTAGAGAGCTATGTTTAATGAGGGATGGCTATTACTTATCTGCCTTCAATCAATGTAACCTGACAACTCTGTTACATGAACTTTGAGTGAATTTATATTTTTATTTATTTTCTGTTTAATCGCTGTACCTACGACTAGATATATGTCACAATGTATATGCATCTATGCACTCATATTATTATTGGTACGAATAAATGGTGTATATATATATATATATATATATATATATATATATATATATATATATATATATATATATCACAAGTTGGAATAATGGTATTAGACCGACGTTGTTTTATTTTCAATTCCTTAACAGTTTTACCTTTAATAACAAGCAACCATCCTTTGGGGTAATTTCTTTTACACAAAGCTTGAAAAAGAATACCCCATGCTTTATCAAAGGTCTTCTCGTTAGAACACATTCTGAAACATCTCAAGATTTCAATAAACCTTTAAAAGTATGTTTGTGATTAAAAAGAATGTTGGTGTAACATCTGATGAGTATGGGTTGATTTATAAAATACCTTGGTCAGTAAGTTACTTTGTTTTTAGGAATTTCGAACATAACGGTATCTAATTAATTGACCAAATCAATACAGATATAAGATTTAAATTTAATGGGTGGTTCATGTGTCTTAACCTTTTTTAGAGATTCAGAAGATGCCACCTTGCCATATGACCATATTATTAAAACATCATCCAAATACCGGTAATAGGTGTGAGGTTTTAATGGACATTTAAGTAATGCTTCTTTTTCAAATTTTAACATGTAAACATCGCTGTAGTGTGGTGCTCAATTTCTACCCATAGAAGTGCATACTCTTTGGATGAACCATTCATCATTAATCAAGAAGTCATTACTCTTCAAAGATAATTCTAAAAGTTCTATGACGATCATATATAGGATAATTTCCCATTACGTCCCTGACCGCCAGCTTCCCCATTGGTTTGATCTATATTAGTATACATACTTTCAGCATCCAATTTTAAAAGCAGACAAATATCGGGCATAATTAAGGCTTTTATATTTTTCTATGAAATCGTATGTGTTTTTATATAAGAATGGTGATGTATAGCAAGAGGTTTTAAGTGATGATCCATGAAAGATGGTACCTTTGGTATTGTTCATCAAATAATCTGTTTGTGAATTTTGGGGAGCATAAAGAAATATAACATTCTTGGCTATTTGAATGGTTGTTCTGGGGTATATCAGCTGATTACATTTATCGTTATGATTATCATTATTTAATTGTTATTAACCTTCAATAATATAATTTTTTATGTCTATTATTACTACTACTGAATCTTTATCAGTTTATTTAATGACTCAATCTTTATTTTTACGTAGGTTATTTAGTGTTACTTTTTCTTCAATTGTTATATTCTCCCACAGATCATTTGGTTCCTCTATTTCCTTCGTGAAATTACTTATGCATTCTAATAAATCGGGATCTGTTCTCTTGTCCGCTAGAATCCAGTTTGATCTAGATGCAAATGGTTTCTGTGGTTTACTAAAATTGTTACTGTCATAATGAAAGAAATTTTTTTAATTTTGGTTTTCTCTCGAAATACCGAAGTTGCTTCCAAAATCGCTGACTACGAAATCTTTGGGGTTTTAATTACTGCGAGACCCTACTTAGTAAGTTTGTTTCTAATGTCGTCAAAAGCTTGAAATGTTTAAGATATTATTGTTTTCGAAATAACAGTTGTGCGTTTGACTCTGAGCGCGCGTGGGGGGGGGGTTATTGTATATTTATACTAGACATCAATAATAAATGTATATTTGGTATAGTAAACAGATCTAAACAAAAGTATAATTAAACTCATAACATTTTGAATACGAATGTGTACATATATAGAGACATAATCCCGTCATACACATACACACACACACACACACACACAAACACACACACACACACACACACACACATACATAATGTAAAAATAAGCGAGGAGATTACCTTTAATTAAAATAACTTGTTTTAAGTAGACTTCTGTAAATATTCAATATCCAGAAAAAGAATTATTAAATAATTGTCTATTGTGACATTTTAACAATACACCTTCTAATATGGCGGACTATTGACATGTTATAACTTTTGAACAATCTAACTATTCCTTTGATCAGAGAATATTCTTGAATGGTGTTACATTTATATAACGTTCTTTATTAAAATAAAACAATACTCCGACATGAATTTGTTTATACCTTGGGGGATTAACATCATCTGAATTATATTTAATAAATTATATCAATATTATTATGTTTTCTCAATGTTGAAGTGTGTGTGTGGGGGGGGGGTTAATAGTAAAACAAACTCGTGTGGAATTATCAAATGAGAGGACGAGTTGAGATCCTGTGTTTTATCTTGTAATTCATCTCAGAGATCGAAGATGGACACAATAATGATTTACCTGAGACAAGAAAATAAACAAGATATTGTATTTGAAATAAAATTTGATTATCATAAAATAGGTTAATCTTATCACAGTAAAGTTGTATATCGAACATAGAGTGGTGCCATATTAGTAACACAAGAAATACACTAATTGACGAATGTACTCACTATTAACAACAACAACAACAACAACAACCTCCTGACACATAGCAACAATAATACATATTACCACAACAATAAACACAACGTCTATAATATATCTGATGTTAAATAATTGTTATCCGAACTAGTAGAATGTTGTTGATAATGGCGAGTTCTGCTATAGTCATAATAATATGTTGATGATCTCTACAGCATAAACATTATCCTTACTCCATAGACAGGGCGGAGAGAAGGACAACAACTCCATTAGTAGGCTGTAGACTAGAGCAGCTTTGATGATCCAGTCATCAGGCACACGATATAGAGCCAGAAGTGTATAATGCGTTTAGTGTCTGTAAGAGTCATACAACATATGATAGCTCTGTTATAACAGATAGGAATCAGATGACTACTTAACGTGGATACTAGGTGTATGTCATAAGGTGTCAGCTGTTAGGATGAGAATACGATGGAATATTCTTTTGTACTTAACTGTAGCTTTATCTTTGACGAGTCAAGGTAAGGAGCAAAATATAATACGTTATACCGTAAATATGAATATATAAAACAAATATTGTAATAATAATAATAATAATAATAATAATAATAATAATTTAAAATAAACTAATTTCTAATGGAAATATTGAAATAATTAATTTTATATCGAGTTCTACAATGTGTATTGTTATTTTATCTGGAACATCATCAGTAATTTGTGTAAAGTTAGCAATTATGTCGCGAATAGTAAAATGTGTGTATTTTGTTTTCTTTTCACGAAGTAATATCCTTGAATAGGAACATCGTATTTTGTTATTAATAAATAATACTAATATAAATGATCAGGAGAAGCCGATCAGAGGGGACATTACAGAATAATAGGAAGAATACTGATTAAAATATATAAAACTCAATCTGAAATATAACACGATTGATATTATATACCGAGGAAGTAACCTTTTTTGAGAGTTTGTTTTCAAGAGGCAATATGAATTAATTAATTAATTTTATTTTCCAATTAACATTACAATATAATAGCATCAAACAAGTACAATAATATAGACAGAAACACACAATATTAACAATTAATGTAAATTGGAGGGACTGTGTAGCTTGCTGGCTGTCTTACCACAGCCCCCAAAAAGAAATAGAAAATAAAGCGAAATGTTAACTAATTGTGTCAGCGCCGAGTGGTAGAGGCAAACCTCAGGTGAAGGTTCAGGCTGAAGAATATATTAATTATTATTAATTATAATAACTTATCATCTGATCATTTGATGAAGGACAAAACGCCGAATATTGCTAATGTTGTAATTAAATCAGTCAGTCAAACAAGGTATTCATAAAAAGTTACAATCAGTACATCTTGTATAAGTACAGGTAACATGACCTAAATATCCTTCTAATATACACTTTTTGATCAATTGTTTTACATACGACCTTGACATATCGTCATCAAAATACTTCGCTCATTTATTCCATAAAGTAGGTAATGTATATAACGGTAGTATGTAAGCAAAATCTGAATAACTTTTCGGAATATGAAATAAATTTGATTGACGAGTGAAACGTACATTTCTAGTAGACATTTTATCAAATGATATTTATAAAGATTTATTCCAGTAACTAGTTCCACAATGTGGAGGCTGCTATTCTAAGCTGCTAACTGTCATATGTGATAGTATCTGAGAGAAGGCTTTACTTTGTTCTATAGTTATTTGATGTATATTTATCAGATAGTTACAATTTATTCTAGTTAATAGAGATTTTCAATAATCTACCACTTCCCCAACATGTTACCATCACAATATTCGTATATTTTTACCTGAAGTAAGTAGTTGTACATTATTTATTGTTAATAAATAAGTTGGTGTGTATTTAGAGCATTTGACACCCAATTACATTAGTCAAATGACGCGTGCGAGGATCTGATTTCAATTTAAGGCTGCCAATCAAATAACAATAAAACCTTTTAGTCTAGAACCTATTCAAATATTAATATCTCTCTCTCCCTCTCTCTCTATCTATCTATCTATATATCGATCTATCTATCTGTATATCTATCTATCTAACTATCTATCTATCTATCGCTTTATCTCTCGCTATCTCTCTATCTCTCTATCTTTCTGCGCGTGCGTGCGTGCGTGCGTGCGTGCGTGCGTGCGTGCGTGCGTGTGTGTGTGCGTGCGTGCGTGCGTGCGTGCGTGCGTGCGTGCGTGCGTGCGTGCGTGCGTGCGTGCATGCGTGCGTGCATACGTGCGTGCGTGCGTGCGTGCGTGCGTGCGCGTATATATATATATACATTGCATAAAATTGGATTTTATTTCTTTATTGTTCTCTTGTTAGGATTGGGAGATGAGAGTAACTTGTATGATCACATCGTAAAGAATTTGGTGAAGAGTAAAGAAGTAAGACCACGGAAGGATCATAATCAACCAGTTTATGTTAATCTAGAGTTTGAGTTGATAAAGATCTTAAACGTGGTAAGTAAATTTTATAATATCGGTCAATATCATAAATCTCTTATTAATAAAGAACGAGTCGTAACAGACACAACGAGAGAGACTTGTATGCTAAATAAATATGCAGTCAGAGAGATAGGGTCAGATAGAAAGCTTATTAAAACTTATTAATTTATTGATTGATTTAGTGGTAGATGGAAAGATGCTATAATATATATGTAACTAAGCATTTATATATGTTATGAATCTAATTTTTATATTTCATATATTATTTTTTATTTTCATATTTATTTATTAAACAATGTGATTTTCATTCCTGGGTTCATTAACAACAAATAAGGTTGTTATAATGTTTTACATCGACCTCAAATAAACTTTTTTTGTATTTTACTCACACACACGCAAACACACACACAACATATAAATATATATATATAATATATATATATATATATATATATATATATATATATATATATATATATATATATATACAAACTTGTTTACATTCACATATTTGTAAAAACATACTAGCCAATGCTTACAAAAAGTATTAATTTGGTTAAAGTCAACATAGTCCTCTCGTCCATTGATTGATCGTATCTGAAATACGATGTTATTTAAGGAAATGAATATTTAATTTAGATTGTAATGGCAGAATCAACCTTAATGGTATTGTAAATGTAATGGTAGTAATTTAACGAGAGGCTAATCTCCCATTTGGATGGCACAGAATGCTGTTTGCTAGCAGTAAATATTTACTTATGTTTACTAAATGTCGGTACCATCTGTGGCTTCGGTCACTAGATAATTGCTTTGCAGCAAAATTGTATGTCCATCAAATGAAAAAGGCTTTAATGTGGTAAACCTGGCCACCGATCAGTCAATACCTCAGGGAACTGATGACACATTATATAGATCAGAGGGAATTAGATCGTTCTACATAGCCACCTTATAGGACCTTTTTTTCATTAACCATGAATATTTTATTATTCTGGACAGGAAGAAAAGAATCAAGTTATTACGCTGGTAGGATTCTTCGTGGGGGTAAGTCCCATAAAGATCCAGAATCTCATCTCTTTTATCCAACAAACTATGAGACTTGTTTACCATGACATAATTAAGTGAGGAGTTATCTAATTATAAATGTTTTTTATTTATCATTGTCAAAGAGCAACAATCTAACAATTATCGACTGAAATAATCACTTTTTTGCTGAACATAATATATAGAGAAAACTCATAATTTCTGAATAATTAATCCTAAATTAGCAGCTCGGTTTGATGTTTTTAAATAATTCTGACAATTAATATTGTCTATGTTTATGTACATTTTATAAAGTAATTTTATTTCAAGTCGGTCAGCGATTCATCTCTATATAACCACAAAATGGTGCGATTGCGGGCCCCCGAATAATTTTTTGGTGCGAGCTGGATGTAAATTTAAGGCCCCCATTCTCAACTAAAACAGCGATTCCAATTGGCTAATTTAGCATTTTATTAGCGAACGCCAATTTTTATGAAACTTTTTTTTAAATTATTATTTAAATCAAGGTTGACTGATTACCTCTTCGCTGGAGCATGTTAAAGGATGTATTAGATTAACGTATAGCTATCGTATTTTTCCTTACCCTTTTTCCTGTAATCCGATTATTACATATCTGGTAACAATAAGTCATAAAATAATATTATACACCAATTATTATTTTCATTCAACTTTTTTAATGATGATATGTATCTATCTATACATTGACGTAATAGTTGAGGTCACTACGTGCTTTGGAATCATTTGGAGATAATTGTCTCATGTTATCATACATTGTCCAACTGAGGTCAGTTGGTTCTTTACTTTTATACAATTAGATATGATGATAATTGGAATTAAAATGATAACTTAAAAGTATTTTTTATATTGTACAATGTAAAACTTATCTAACTTATTTATCCTTCTATATTATTTTTGGGGAATTTTGCCGGCCTTTCACAGGAATTTGGCGATGTGGTGCTGACGCGGGTATTGTATGTAACTTAGCGTTGCGGTGCCGGCCTCCGCATTGAATGGTATTGCGGGGCAAGGCCGGGAGATTCTGGGCGGGACGGTTATGAGCCAGAACGACTCACGAACGACATTGAAGCTATAGACAGCCAAAAAAAGACAACGTCACTATTGTTATGATAGTTAACAAATACAGAACAACAAAGAAGACTAATGTCAAATCATGAGATGTGATGAGTACGGAACGAGATACTGAAGGTGAAAGAAGATAAAAGATGAGTATAATGAAGAAAGCTAAATATCAGGAAATGTAACCAGTAAATAAATACGAGTTACCATCAATAAGAAGATACTGGACACAGACTCAGATAACGTGAGACGTTTACGATACCAATGAGGACACTTATTAATTAAAGTATCAGAACTACCTCAATATTAATTAGTTCATGCTGAAGATTTCCATTGGACAGACTTAAAGCCATCCGTGGAACAGACCTTCGCCTAAGAAGAGGCTAGATTTTGGGGATAGAAATAATTCGTTTAAACAACACTTCGTGACAATAAATGTTTACAACGCCAACATCATTCGTATTATTTCTATATAGACTACCAGAAGGCGTTCGACAAACTTGGACTAGAACAACGCCTACTCTGATCAACAGATTCCTTTAAATCATAATCACTGAAGTACTGGATCATCAAAGCTCGAACACAGATAACAGGATGACCACTAATCTATAATGTACGTATTATATTCAGGAATTTATGGGGCGGGATGAAGTTCCAGATCTTGCCAAGGTGGAAGAATGGTTTTATGAAATATTTACAATATATGGTCTCGATAACTGAGCTGCTTACCGAACAATTTCTATAACACTGCAAGAGAAATTAAAGTGAATAGCCTTAAGCTTTAAATGGATGTCGCCTTCACTCACCTGTGTACACTTATAATAGAAAACATGTTTAAATCTACAGTGATATCCTCAAATACAGAAACAATAAAAACACATTTTTAGACCCGGAATAGACTCGTTTATTATGTAATTATATGTGTTTATGTTTGAAGGAATAATAACTTATGATGTCCATCTGTCCACAATATGACAAATGAAGAAGAACTAAAGAGAAAAGTCAACAGACAAAAACTGATACGATACAGTTATCCTAAAGATCAGCCATCGTTCTAAATGGCACCAGTATCAGCAATAGTAAGTGAGTGAGTGAGTGAATGAGAAGCGACTCACTATGGAAACATATCACAAACTGATTCGACTTTAACCCAGACTATGAGTTTAAAAGTCTGATACGTCAGGCACTCGGCCATAACTGGATCATCCTTTAAGAAAGGAAGAAGACAACCAAAAGGAAGATATGGAGAGACAACATAAAAGATTTGATTTGTTTGACTTATGGCATCTTCCGAGGATTGTCTTTATAGCGAGGGGAAAAACAAGATATTTCCACGTGTTATTAATTGTGAAGCTTCATCTTCTAAAGTATATATCGCAATTGAATTCCAGTTAATTCTGTACTTTAATCAAATTAACTCACAAGGTGTACAGTCTATGTGGTTTGCTTTAACTGTCTAAAATATTAACACTCTTTTGTAAACTGTTTATCTCCTGTTAATAATGTTATCAATTTATTCCGGATTTCCCGTGGGTATGTGTGAGAGCAGGAATGGTATGATGATCATCTAGTCTGGATACCTGGAGTGTTTGGTGACTTACAGTCAATTGTCGTGCCTCCGGGAACCATCTGGCTTCCCGATTTCGGACTTGCCAATAGGTAAGGTCTTATAATGTGCTACAAAAACAATGTGTAGAAGCCCTGTCATGCATGCGTGCGTACATGCGTGCGTGCGTGTGTGTGTGTGTGCATGTGCGTGTGTGTGTGTGTGTGCGTGTGTGTGTGTGCGTGTGTGTGTGTGCGTGTGTGTATGTGCGTGTGTGTATGTGCGTGTGTGTATGTGCGTGTGTGTATGTGCGTGTGTGTATGTGCGTGTGTGTGTGTATGTGCGTGTGTGTATGTGCGTGTGTGTATGTGCGTGTGTGTGATGATACATATATAGAGGCAACAGGCACAGAGCATCAACATATCTAAACATCTTTCGAGACCTACCTCCATAAATCTAAATACAAATACAACTATACATACATTAATCTAAAAATAAAATGTTCCATACCTCCACATATTGATAGATGTGTGCGTATACCTAAGCATGTGTCTGGTCTACTCATCAGCCTGTGGGAACCAGCTAATTCGCTTTTCGTACGCGACAAATATGTCACGCCCACAGGAAAGCGGCTATATGCAGGCTACGTACAAAAAGCGGAAGCACGTAAAAACATACCATTTGATACCACAGCTCGCAGCAAACAGCACGTGCGTGTGGTTCAATGGTGACTTGCTACATACATATCATAAACTATTTTGACACCACAGTTTACATTCAACGTTAATTTTCCGTGGTCCAAAAGAAACCTGTATATAAAACATTTCGACACCTCAGATGCTGACCTCAGCTTTATTCTGGGTTCGAATAACTGAATAAATCCTACCTATATGAACCATGTATCAATACACGTTAGACTAGTCTGGCCACGAAGTTCTTCTCTAACCTAAATGAAAAGTTAGGCCTTTTATAGACTCTCAGCGTGTTAACAAACATTACAGTTTGTTCATAACAAAGAGAATGTACACTAACTCAGTATGGACTCACTGAAGTGATTTAGCTAAAATAAAAACAAAGAAGCAATATTGCACAATGGATTATTATTGGACTAGACCCTCGGCGTTTTAATAAACATTACATTTTGTTGACCACGTGAGACAATGTACACTAACTCCGTATGGAATCAGTGAAGTGTTTTAGCTAAAATAAAAACAAAGTGTGTGCGTGTGTGTGTGTGTGTGTTTATGTTTAATTTTACATATAATAAAGGCGTGGGCTCAGGTTTTCGTGATGTGAGTTCCGTGGAGGACGTTAATGACCCCCTGAGGACGTAAAACACTGGCAGTGACCACCCTCAGGGTATTTCGGCTCCATATTTCCGTACTGCTCCCCTATGAGTGGTGGGGGAGGAGATTTCTCAACCACTCCAACATAGAGGCTGTGCTGATTAAGCGACAGCCTGGGGATTCTCCCCAAAAAACAAACAAAGTGTTCGTGGTGTTTATAATTCTTACAGAATTATGACCAAACGACCACTGCCTAAATAGAAAATAAATTATATATATATTAGTACATATATAACGCAGGTATAACTGGAAATAATATATATACTTGTATGAGTATGAGTCTTAATGCCAACGTAGCTTAATTTCTACATTGAAAATGTTATTATTTAAATCAATTATTTTTAAACATTATTTTAAATCATTCCAAGCTATCCTATGTTCGTGGGATACACATCTTCTGAGGTACATACTTATACCAGTAATTTCCCCTTTTTTCAGCGCTGGTTCGTTTTACAAAAGTTCGTTCACAGAAAACTTTCGTGTTAGAGTCCGTTATGACGGGCGGATAACTTGGGCTTTTGGTGGAGAGATGTCGACGATATGTACTCTGGATATGACCTTTTATCCTCTGGATCTGCAGAAATGCGAACTCCAGATTGAGAATTGGGCCTACAACGGATTAGAGGTATCTCTAATAAACAAAAGGTCTTCTATCGAGATGGATGCTTATGAACCAAACGGTGTCTGGACGGTAGTCAGTACTCATACTCAACATTATAATCACACTTATGTCGCCGAAGGAGATGCCCATTTTCCAGAGATACGCTTTACTTTATACCTAAAGAGGAAGGCGTTATTTTATGTACTTAACCTTGTCGTACCTTGTGGTCTCATCATTATCGTAGCTTTAGCTGTCTTCTGGCTGCCAGCTGACAGCGGAGAAAAGGTATCGCTTGGTGTCACTGTTCTACTAGCGTTCTCCGTGTTCCAGTTGGTCATAGCGGAACATACTCCCGTCAACAGCGACTTTACACCTGTCTTAGGTTGGTTTAGATACGTTATGATACTATGATACTATATGAAACTATGTTCAACAATATATACGCATGAAAATTTGTAAGCATGTGGTTGTAAGCAGTGGTGCGCCACACACACACACACACACACACACACACACACACACACACACACAATATATATATATATATATATATATATATATATATATATATATATATATCATGTCATTATCGAATCATGCATGGCAAGCTCTGCCCTTCAAACCATCTTAACCCTAATTGACAGCATGCCTCGACGAGTACAAACTCTGTACGATGCCCATGGTGGTCATACCAAATATTGAACTGTGATTCGTATGTCTCATTGAACACTATAAACAATCAGAACGTTTGAAGTCGATTTCCTGACAAATTTCCGCTTTATTTAATCCATTTAGCATTTTGGCAATAATAATCATATTTCATTAAATTCCCAATGATCCAGAATACCCATGGTCTTTTAAATGCACCAATATATTTCTCATAGGGTAATTATATCGATAAATACATAAAATCCACATATCCTGATACTTTCGCTGGAAAAACATAATTCTAAGTAAGAAATAAAAAAACAATAAAATTATAATCCATATTTATTTTCAAGTCTGTATATGCTAACAACTAATATTGAAAGTGTTAGTATTAGTATATCGTATTTATTCAGCTTATGTACATATATCTTCTGATATTCTAACATCGTTCAGTAAAATAAACATGAGATAAACTAAATTATCTACAACATGAAATATGTGAAGGTTCTTAAACGTATCAGTCATAAAACACATCCTTATCGTATTATATCAAGCTAATCATCAGTTATTACATCAACAATTATTATATCAACAATTATTATATCGACAATTATTATATCAACAATTATTATATCGACAATTATTATATCGACAATTATTATATCGACAATTATTATATCGACAATTATTATATCGACAATTATTATATCGACAATTATTATATCGACAATTATTATATCGACAATTATTATATCGACAATTATTATATCAACATTATATCTCAACAGCTCGTATGGTACTCTCCATAATGTCTTTGTCATCTATGTCTGTATTGACCTCTATCTGGATCCTGTATTTACACCACAAGGACGGATCAACCTCAGTACCACATTGTGTGAAGGTGTTTGCCTTTAAGGGGCTGGCCTATATTCTCTGTATGCAGGCGTCAGTGCCCCCCGTCAGGAAGAAAAAAGTTGCTCCGAAGCCAACAATGATTAACGTAGACGAAGAAAGTAATGGTCCTCGCTCTCCTGGCGTGATGTCGTCATCACCGGATCTTATCTCTATCCTGGACAATCTGACCTTCATCACCGACAAGCTGAAGGAACAGGACGAAGAGGCCATCGTCATCGCTGAATGGAGAGCCGTTGCCAAGATTCTGGATCGATTCCTCTTTTGGGCTTCCACTTTTGCTATCATCCTCATCTTTGTCATTCTCATCTCTCGTCAGGATTTAGAACATTAGATCGATCACAGAAGATGTTTCGGGATATGACTTTATTCCGATGTCTTTTTGGTGTCACTTAATGTTTCAATTTTGGTGTGATATTTTAGTTTTTATAAAATTGGCATTTTGTGCTCCCTGATAGATGTAGGTCAGTGGTGTCTGAAAACGTACTAGCTCAGAAATTCAAATGAGGTAATTAGAGTAGAATAGAATAATTAATTTGGGGCATAAAATGAATGTGTTATGACTTCTATCTCTTGTAAAAAGTGTTTGTTTGTTAGATTATTTCCAGTATTTTCACAAATTCCGTTATAAGGCTTACCAGCATCACCTCGTGCTATATGTTATATGTTGTACGCCATCTGAAGCTTTCGTTGTATCCATAATTGTCCAAAATAAGCAAATATTTCTTGAGCTTAACCTAATGGTCTATTGAGCTCATAAAATAACTTACGTCGTAAATTATGGTTGGTTTTGTTTTTAATTAAACCAACTTCTTATAGGTCACGGATATTTGTTGTGGTCGATGTTAAATGGCGTCTAACTAATATATCAATAATTACTATTTGTCATGTTTAATGTTAGCTTACATAATATATAAAAATAAATGTAAATTAGCATGTTGTATTAAATATTGACCGTAAGCTGTATAATGATATACATACAATAATATATGTATAACATCAATAATATATGTATAACATCAATAATATATGTATAACATCAAGCATAAAAGTAAACGTTCACATTTTGAGGTATTCTATAAATTACTTTTTTTTAATAAAATGAAAGCTTCCAATATTGAAATTATATATTCAGATATAGGAATTTATATTTAAAATAAATATGACCGATACTTAAGATTTATCTGTCATATCAAATAATGAAAGGTTAGACATATGTTCGAATGTAACGAATAATTATTAATATTTCATAACTTTTTGATAACTCCATAAAGAAATACGTAATTAATTCATTGTGGATTACATACTTTTGATAAACGACAACATTTGTTAAAAGATTACTTGGTCATATTAAATTAATGTAGTTCTCCAAATAGTACAGAGTTTATATCAATTTCTTTTATTATTAATAAATAATAGATAGTCTACCGTTGTGAGACATAATCCATCATTTAGTAAACTTTAACAGAACCCGCTTCTCCCCCAAAATAATATATGGCTCACCTTTAATAAAACTGAACTTCATTGCATTTATTGTCATGTGTTATATTAATATCAGGCCTACCTAGTTATAATAGTGCTACATGTTATATTAATATCATATTTATCTAGTTATAATAATTATACATCTTATATTAATGTCATGAGTTATGCTATTGCCATTAATTATATAATATTAGCCTAATATTTTAATAACTCATGTCATAAGTTGAGGATGAGCGGTGATAAAACCACTTTTATAAATTTAGCATTAACAGCTTCCTTGTAGTATTACCTATAAATATATTGGTATATTGATACCACATAACAATATGAAAGTGTTGTCAACTAATACTGTTAAAATAATATCAATATTCTAAAGCACTATATGTGTATAACATATATCTCTATAAAATACGTGTATGTGTACATACCTAAATGTCTGTCTTTTTCCATATATAAATGTGTCGTGTACCTGCCTATTACAAACCTACCTGTAAAATACCTTCCTATGATATAACTACTTATAATTTACCTATTTCTGACCAAACTATTTATTATATAAATTTAAAAAAAAATATGACATTACATTGCTGTATCTGTAATAACTACGATATGTTACTATGTCGTGAAACTGGTAAATTATTCATACTACTTTAATGCAATATTGCGAGCTAATAAATTCATATTTAACGTTATAACACAAAGCTATGTAGTCTCTTTTTTCAATAACGTTCCTTCTAGCAGCATCCCAGTAGACCATTTCAGACGAACCCAGTTGTTTCGAGAAACTCCGGAAACGCTTCGGGTTAGAAACCTCTATCCAGATTTCCGCGAAGTACAGGAAGTAGTGTGATTTCGAACATTCCTCAGACAACGATCTCCATTAATTATAGTTAAATTCTCCTAACATTAATAATATCACTAATAAACTAATTGCGGATCAGTGAAATACTAAATTGTTTATAGTACAAATCAACATTTTATAACACCAATATCTATAATCTATGTATGTGATCCGGTAATATGACACTCATCAGGATCGATTGTAACACATGTTTGTCCTTTTCATTCGATCAGCTCTCAGTTTCATATTTGTTCAAAATTAATCAAACTGTCATAGAATATTAGAGTACATGTATACTTTACAAAGTACTACTTCAAATACAATTTTTAGGGAGTAATAAATGTTACAATATTTGTCTAAAGTTATTAAAGGTAATCAAGTTGGGTATCAGTACATATCGATGTATTAATCAGTTAAAATATAACAAATATAATTATCAAAACAAGATCGATTATATAGTTTGGTACAGATAGCTAATCGGATATAACAATCGCAGAACATTGTTGCTAATAGCAGATCCTGATATAATTAAATGATAATTAATTAATTATCTTCAAACAAAACAGGTTCATATATATACATATTTGCATTTTGTCTCAATAATATTTTTTCTTTCAAAAGCAAACTAAAACATATTTTAAAATAAATACTAAGCCTACAGTTACTACACACAATTATGTGGGATGTAATTGTTATTATTAGGTAGCAGAAATGAAGGGAAAAAAATCAGATTACAAATACAATTAATTACTAATTACAAATCATTATTGTACAATGGCAGCATCGACATTGTAATTGTAATCAAAACGAAATATTGATATAAAAACATCATGTCATTAGCGTGTGTATTAACTTGTTTGTGGTCGTTGTACCTGTTATTAGTCGTCTTTCCCTATTAGTTAAAGTACCTGGACTCTAGACACACGCGAACGCGCGCGCGTGTTAGTACCACGAGTGTTTCTATGTTAAACTGCGTCGATACTTTTTTTAAATCCTTTGTTTTGTCTTTGTGTATGATATGATCATATTTGTTCGATAGACTATTGTCTATCTGTGTATCTATCCCCCATTATGTTTATATTCTGATAGATTCCTGTTTGAAGATCAATTATCATTTGAAGGTTGTATCATCTCTTATCTAAGATGAGCTCTTGTCATATTACTGAGTTAAACAACAATCATATCACACAAAAACCATCGTATCAAAAAGTGCTTAGAGCATCTCTCTCAATACTAGACAAACACGATATATGATTGTATTGTATTCATCACCACCACCACCATCACCACAATTGTAATCACATCATCATCATCATCATCATCATCTATGGTCGATGATGATCATTCGTGATATAACCCATAGACAGTAGCTGTACAGAACGCTAGTCCATTGGTCCATGTGTAGGTACAATGATCATCGTAAGTAACATCCCATGTACATCTACTCGTAATCCGTAATCCTTGACCTCTGGTCTGACCTATGCTCACCAGACAGACGATCTTATATCTGTCAAAGTTCAACTCTTTGACCTTTTCTCGTATTTCCTCGCTAAGAGCCTTTATCATCGTCGTCGCTCTGCTGGCTGTATAGAGGAAACCACTCATCCGTGAACTGACAACGTCCTCCATCACATCCAGAACTCGTCGCTTAGCGAACATGACACGAGGCGCCATCCGGTAGGTGGCGCCGGTGTCGAGGAAATCGAGCCTACTTCCGGAGCTACTTCTCTCGGTGCGTCGCGCGTGCATTTTGTTGACGAACTGTTTCGCTAGACGTTTACTGGTCAGTATGCTCAAAAGGGATGAGGAACTGGGTTGAGTCAAGTTTAGAGATGCCTCAGTAAGGTTTAGTTCTCCAGTTGGTGCTGTCAACGTTACGCTGTGAGTGGTACCCTTCCTCGATAAGGTCGATGGTACCTCTTCTCTGTTTGTGTTTTCCGATGACATGGCGTCTCGTGTAACCTCGACTAATATCAAATCTTGTTTTTCTTGTTAGTCAACTTATAGCCGATATATTTATTACTTCTGTGGAGCCAATTATCCGTAGAAGGTTCCAAACTTCCACAGAAGGTATAACCGACATCTGCTAACTGTATCGGTAACCCGGTTATTGCCATAATAAATCATTATCCCCAAATATCGCCCACACATTAGCCGATCGTACCCAGAAAACTTCGTTTCTATAAAGCTTCCCTGGTTCTCATTCATGGATTTCTATTGTAGTATGGGCCCTGAAAAAAACACAACACAAACAACGATCTGTCGAAGTTTACTTGTAGACCGATAATCACGACATGTCGCCTGTGACGCTGGAGTTAGGTAAATAGCATGGTCTGCGAGAACAATTGTAGACATTGAATATTAATGATGATTTTAATCTGCTGATTAATTGATTTGTTGACAACAATGCCGATAACGATCTGATGTAGTAATTGCTCGGTCAGTTATTTGTAATTAAAAACTGGACATTACATGAAACTAATTAGATTTGTCATGACAACAACAACACGTTCACTAATTTAATTAACATCCGGTTAATGCTCGATTTAATACACAGTAATCAAATAACGTCATTAAATAAAAGAACACGGGGTTTTATAATAAATATTTTAAAACAGTCACACAGAAATAGGTCTCATAACATTTGGTTTGATAAGAAGAACGTTATTAGACAAATTATAAATCTTCATAGAAATAATTTAAACTTTACTATAGTGTTCTCTGAACATTTAAATACTAATTTCTCTTCATTAATATCATCCTGTAAGACGATTATTTGGTCCAGTCACTTCATTTTATTGAATAACTGGATCCTTCTCAATTTAAGGAACAAAATCCAGGAATAAAAGTCTACTTTTGAATGTAGACGCGTCGATTAAATATGTTGTTTATTATTAGGCTTGAATTGTTATTAGAACGGCATACTCTAACAATATATATATTAATCAAGGTGTAATCTATTTATTGCTCTCTCCCTCCCTCTCTCTCTCTCTCTCTCTCTCTCTCTCTCTCTCTCCCTCCCCTCCCCCCCCCTCTCTCTGATGATTGATGTTTTACGGCCACTTTTATGCACATGGTGGGATAAATGGGCCAAGTGACCTCCAAAAGTAATGAAGCGACGTCAAAGATGAAACACCGAACTAAGGTGGTATTGATATGTGGCCGAACGCGCTACCAACTAAACTACGGAGGCGCTCCTTCTCTCTGTTTGTGCGTGCGTGCGTAAACTAAGCATACCTCATTACAAAGCTGTGATATAATGTAATAGTGTGTTCTATTTTACCTACATTATATAGGAAATAATGTCCAATGAGTGTTTATTTGTTTTGATGAAGTGAAACCGATTGTTCACTATTATAACTGTCCCAATATCTGGAAGTTGTGTCGTTAAGTTGACAGTCTGTTACAGCTGTTTTGTGGCTAATTGAGTAACTCACTCTGAGTTATGTCAGAGTGGGGATTTGTATGTGTAGGGTTATGTCTGGGTGAGTTGTTTTCAGTGGGTTACTGGGTGGGGTTTATCATTGGAGTTATGTCTGAGTGATGTTTTTCAGTGGAGTTATGTCTGTGTGATCTTTTTCAGTTAGGATATGTCTGGGCGGGATATTTCAGTGGGGTTATGTCTTGGATTTACCAGCTACTGGAAGTCAGATGGGTCAGCTTAGTTACCTCACTCAAACAGATAGTTACCTCACTCACACAGATAGTTACCTCACTCACACTGATAGTTGCCTCACTCACATAATATAGTTATCTTATTCACACAAATAGCTACTTCGCTTACACAGATAATTACCTCACTCACACAGATGGTGGCGAAAGATTTGAGTCTCGACGCCTCAGATGAGATGGTTCTACTTCTAAGGGTAACCCGAGCCTCAAAACGGAGAGGCTGATAGCTCACATCTAACGCAAGGTGGCTGCTGATGTACATTTCTACCTGTTAGCTGTCACTGATGAGATACTTTTATTGGCAAAATAAAAACCTCTCATGGGGCTGTGTTTATAAAACAAAATTATCATCTAGCAGAGCGCATTCATGTGTCTACTGATAATTTATGTTTTTTAGTCAGTCATACTCTGTTATGACATTCTGTCCGACCAGAGACATCCTTCTGGAGTTTAGGGTATTTGTTGATTTTAGAGTATTTGTAAAGTATCGACATTCCCTCATCTCTTTCAACCCACTTACACATTAGTTTCGCTTTATTATCAAAACAGTCAGATGTCTTTTGCTGCGAAGAAGGCAATAGGCTAATGATCCTTTTCATAGAGATCGACACTCCTCGGGAATTGGCAGACCAATCAGGAGCTGGCTAGCTTGTAAAGCCCTCTCGTAACAAAGGTCATCGGGAGCAGAGAGTTAAAGTGTTTTATTCTATCAAAGTTCTAGTTGGATGCGGGGCGCCTCTGTGGTATAATTAGTAGCGCTTTGGACCACCACCTGTGTTGGAATCTCGGCGTGGACATATCTGAAGGGTGTTTCATCTTTGACCTCGCTTCATTACCTTTGGATGTCGCTCGGCACATTTAGCCTATCACCAATCATCATCTTCGTTGGATGCCATACTGATATAATATTGGATAAAAACCAAATACTATTTTCTGTTTTCTGTCAGATCCAGCATGGTTGTTAGATTTGGCATTCTTGGTAGACAATATAAAATAACGGGGCAGAGACCAGTAAATCAGCAAACTGTTTGAACACGTCTGCGCATTTGAGGTGAAGCTTCGTCTGTGGTATGCACATTTTCCAACGTTGTCTGTAAGTCAACCTAATGAGGCTACTACGTGTGTTGCTTTTGTTGAGCAGCTGTGAGAACAATTCAAACTCTATTTGCAGATCTGCGCGCCAACAACCAGACTTTTACAATATTTCTAACTTCGTTCGCAGTAACCGTGGACAGTGTTACTGTTCACCTCCAGATGGAACTGATTGATTTGCAATACAACACTGACTTGAAAACCAAATTTACCGAAGTGGCGATAGTTAAGTTTTACTAACAATATTTTCCAGCCGAATAGTTTCCCGGACTAATGCATCACTCTCGAATGATAATTGCACTATTCCAAAGCACCTACCTATGTGAACAATTGTTCACCAAAGCTAAACAAGCCCAGCACCAGATCGCGCATTTAATTAATTAATTCGTTTACTTTTTTTTAAATTGTGCTAATAGTATATAATCATTGGCATACATGATGTTACTATATGTGAGGAGTATAGGTCATGGTGGACACATAATGTATTATGCAGTTTTTGGCGGTTGAAAATACATGTTGCCCACTGGCCTAATCCAAATTGCCCTCTATTACCCATACATTTCGAAACAATTTTATATATTGGTGACATTTGATCACAGATGCTGGGAAACTCCTTCAACTTCTGCCTGTGGGAGGGGATCCACACCCATCCCCATCCGGCCAGCCGAGCAAGTCTAGTTTTACGATACGGTCCTCCCCTCAAAAAGGTTGCCGACACCTCCCCTCAAAAAGGTTGCCGGCACCTCCCCTCAAAAAGGTTAGCGACACCTCCCCACAAAAAGGTTAGCGACACCTCCCCTGAAAAAGGTTAGTGACACCTCCCCTCAAAAAGGTTACCGAGACCTCCCCTCAAAAAGGTTGCCGACACCTCCCCTCAAAAAGGTTACCGACACCTCCCCTCAAAAAGGTTAGCGACACCTCCCCTCAAAAAGGTTAGTGACACCTCCCCTCAAAAAGGTTAGCGACACCTCCCCTCAAAAAGGTTAGTGACACCTCCCCTCAAAAAGGTTAGCGACACCTCCCCTCAAAAAGGTTAGTGACACCTCCCCTCAAAAAGGTTAGCGACACCTCCCCTCAAAAAGGTTAGTGACACCTCCCCTCAAAAAGGTTAGTGACACCTGGATTAAATATTCCAATGTCAAATTTATGTATTATTATTAAAAACTAAATAAAACAATTACGCCAATATCATGTTATATTTAGTTAGTTTAAAAATGTTATATTTAGCTAAATCAATATTTTTGTTCTTTCTAGTTGTTCACAGGTGAGATGATCCGGGAATTAAACATCCGGGTGATTATGAAACATGGTAGCCGGCTCTGAGGTACCCGTCTGGCCAATAGAAAACTATGTATGAAGTGTAATAAAATTCATATTGAGTTGCTGGGAGTTCTTTTACCTGATCCAGAGCCCTCGGATGATGAATATCAAAAAGAAGTCGCTGGAAGTGAAAACATGAAGGACTCTGATAGTTCATTCAAAGGTTTTACCGCCATCGTCAACTCGCTGACTGATATATCAACCGAGATACAGGAAGTAATGATGTTACCTCATGTCATTAATACGAGTCGTCATACATATGCATACAGGGTATAAAAATAACTAAACAGTGAACAAGTATTTCCATTCCGACGAGGCTAGACGTCTTGCATATGTTACAGGTGTGTGTATGTGTGTGTATGTGTGTGTGTGTGTGTGTGTGTGTGTGTGTGTCTGTGTCTGTGTGTGTGTCTGTGTGTGTGTCTGTGTGTGTGTGTCTGTGTGTGTGCCTGTGTGCGTGTGTGTGATGGAGAGCGAAAGGGACGGAAAGAGCAATCTGTAAAAATAAACTGGCACAGAGAATACCGAATCGTGAATATAACGTATGTATGATTCATCAGAGTAAAGACCGGTCTTGTTGAATGATATAATGTTTCACTTCTCCGGATAAGAGTTTAAACAAAATTGTCACATTAAGGGGTAAAAAGTATTTTATACGGTCATAGACATGTTTTCGTCTTAAATGTTTAATAGAGTACAGTGTGTTTATTTCTGATTCAATGACTCACAAATGTATACAATAATAAATTTATCTGATACGTGACGAGTAGTGAGATATACATCAATTAAACGGCCGTCATATGTTCCTTATTATTGGAGCTATTAAGCCTGAAATAATAACAATAAACATTCTAGTGTTTACATCCTATTTAGGTAGTTTACATTCTGGAGATGGTAATACATCTTTATAAAATATGTTACATCATTCAGTGATAGAGATATTTACTTATCTAGTTATTTATCTATCTAGTTATATTTGTAGTCTTTCGGTCAACTTCATCTGGTTTATCGTCGTCATTTAAACCAACGTCACAAACCTGCGTCACGAGTCGCTGAGTGATGTACGTATGGTAACAGTTGAGTGAACAAGCCACACACCCTCAACACACACACACATATACATACACACACCGAGAGAGAGAGAGAGAGAGAGCACGATTCAGTTCGACTTTGATAAATCACACTGTCAGATAAAGAAATACGCCACCTTAACTTAAGACTGTAAGAGCTACAGATGTGTATAAGGGTGGGTAGAGCTAAGGTCGGTCACGCTACTTGCACACTGTAAGAGATGTGATCAGTGTTAAGGTTTGGGTGGCAAATGACGAACTATGCCAGGAGTGAGCCGCTGGATGGTTTATTTAATTGTTGATAAGTTATAATATTTTATTAATATTATTTACTAATCACGATGATGGATCATCAATATCAGTCGGTACTAATTGCTATTCTTTGTTACACATTTCTGCCACAAACACAATCTGCTGTTGGTTTCTACGGTAAGTTTTTCCATATAATGTCAACAAAGGTGGGCATCAGGTGGCAGGATAACGGGTTGTGTGTGTTAATAAGGATATCTACAGACTTATGTATGTTAGTTGCCTCGATATATAAACACACACACAAATATATGTATATATATATATATATATATATATATATATATATATAGAGAGAGAGAGAGAGAGAGGGGGGGAGCGATATGCAACTAACATACACAAGTATGTATATATCCAAATGTACAGTTAATATTAATGTCAGTCAGATGTTATTTATGATTTTTTGATATATCAGTTATTAGAGTAACCCAATTTTAACAAAATGACATATCAAATATTGTAACAAGATCTAATATGTGTGACTGTGTGCGAGAGACTCTGTGTGTATGTGCGTGCGTGCATGTGTGTGTATAGATGGGCGTGTGTTTACATTAGAATAGCATTATAAGATGTTTTAGCTGTTTAGGTATTGTTCGATGTTAGGACGTTTCTCTAGGAACGGTTAATGTCAATTTAATTACCGAGATATTAAAAGTTTATAATTTCAGATATGACATGAGGAATTGTTTATTTTATACTTTGTTTACATACAATTAGCCATAATCCTTTTAATAATTATTAACTGAGATGAGGAGAACTTCATCTGAAGTGAAACATATGATAAAAACCTGCTGATGATGAGTGATTAATTATCTTCATGGTTTTAAATTATATTTAATATTTGATGTTGATGTTGTAGATAATTTCTGGCATTTTCAGGTTAATGGCTTTGAATCTCAGACTAAAATTAATTAGATTATCAACTGTAATCAAATCGATCGTATTTCACCAAATTATTAATTCCTAATGTTAATTATAATGTTATTACAACTATGACACTTATTTGGAGAAAGTTGAATAATTGAGTCAGTTAGTACTGGGTATTAATTATGAATAACTGTTGTGATTACTGGTTATACTACTACTACTAATAATAATAATAATACTGTTGTGATTACTGGTTATACTACTACTAATAATAATAATACTGTTGTGATTACTGGTTATACTACTACTACTAATAATAATAATAATAATACTGTTGTGATTACTGGTTATACTACTACTAATAATAATAATAATACTGTTGTGATTACTGGTTATACTACTACTACTACTACTAATAATAATAATAATACTGTTGTGATTACTGGTTATACTACTAATAGTAGTAATAATAATACTGTTGTGATTACTGGTTATACTACTAATAATAATAATAATAATAATACTGTTGTGATTACTGGTTATACTACTACTAATAATAATAATAATACCGTTGTGATTACTGGTTAAACTAATAATAATAATAATAATAATAATACTGTTGTGATTACTGGTTATACTACTACTACTAATAATAATAATACTGTTGTGATTACTGGTTATACTACTACTACTACTACTACTATTACTACTACTACTACTATTACTACTACTACTACTATTACTACTACTACTACTACTACTACCACTACTACTATTACTACTACTACTAATAATACTGTTGTGATTACTGGTTATACTACTTCTACTACTATTACTACTACTACTAATACTGTTGTGATTAATGTCACCGCTACCTGTATTACAATGACTACTTCTACTGTTATTCATACGATAATACTTTTAATACTAAGAGTACTGGTACTACAATTAATTATAGACATGTATTAGACATGACCATGTAATATAGACAAGTATTCGGACTAAGAATTTAATGTAGACATGTATTCGGACTAAACTAATAATGTTTAGAATATTAACTAGATTCTAGAAGTATAACATGTTATACAATAGTTGATGATGATTTATTTAGTATTCGTATTGTTATCCTGGATCTAGGTTGTAAGACTATATTAGTGAGTGGTGTGACCACTTATCAGGCTCTAAATGGTCTTTACGACAAAGCATTTGAGTGTACCGCTTACCCGGTGTTCCGTCTACAAGGCAAGAATGCCTATCTATACTACCGAATCGAAGAAGTTCGGTGGGTTATAAGTGACCATATGAATGTCAACGATTGTAGCAATCTCTCGGGAGACATTCGTGTGGTAGGAACCGGGAATAAGTTATATCCTCACATGATTGAACCGAACTGGAAGGAACGGAGTGGTGGAAACTTTAGGGATAACGCCAATATTAAGGTGGAATGTGATGGTACGTAATAAAGTGTTGAACAAAAAAATAACTATTCTTGGTCCGACTATAACTGTCTGAAATTGTACTTTGGTGTGACGCATCAGTAAATGTTAATAAATTAGTTACCTAAAACGTAGCTTATATAACGTATTTTGTCGCCAGAATACATAGCTCGTCCTCAAATAGGAAATGTTTACAGTACTACGAATTCTATTTTCTTTCCTCGAATGCTGCCATTTCTCACATTAGACATACATTGGACAATGGGCTGCACCATGCGTAATTTTCCATTGATGGATAGCAGATGCTACAACGAGACGAGTGCTATAGAGGTACATGACGTATATGTGGTGACGTTTCCCAAGGGAAAAGAAAAATACTGCGCTATCTCCGAAAACCTCTGTAATATGATTGGTCAATGTGACGTCAGAGAGGCTGAATGTAAACAAAAGGTTTCCCACGATGATTATGACTTTAAGATGGCTCAAATTAATTGTGACGGACGCCATATAAAGTGTCACAGTTACATGGTGGAGCCACTTTATCACATTAACTGTAACTTGACAGCTAACTTCCCGTGTGATGTTCAACCAGACATACGAGTTGCCATCATGGTGGAATATAAGTGTAGGCGAAGCAGGAAATATTTAGGTATATATGATCATTATAATATTATAATTTCTCCCCCCCCCCTCTTTCTTTCTTGACCCACACTAACCCAGTGGCTAGAACCAAACTAAATCATGATTTTGTTTTACTTAAATCAGATTTTGTTTTTATTTAATCGATTTGTTAAATATTTTTAAAAATAATAGTCAAACATTTCTTCTGGTGTGTATTCAGCATGAGATAACTATCAATGGTAAACCTGTGTGAATGTTTACCTTATATACCCATCCTGGCTCAATTCCAAGTAATTATTGTATATAAATATTGACTCAATAATCTCCTAAATGCATATAAAGCATGTGACGTCACGTATCTTGTTTTGGCCATGTTAATATTCAAGATAAAGTGTTGGCCATATTGTATAAAATGACTCTTCAGGGAAAGTTTTAAAAGGCAAACACTTTTGCATTCCAGAGTTTGTTATTTTAAGTAAATTCGAGAGCAGACATGGGGTCAATTCAATTCCGGAATTGATTATCTAAGAAAAAAATGAATTGGAATTGAAGTTTCTTACAAAAAATGAAATTCAGAAATTAATTTACCATTTTTACAATGTTAACACTTACATGTGGTGTTACCAATATACTGGAACCATAGTGATCCAGAACTCTGATTCCTTATATATATATATATAAATGCTCACCTGGGGTCCCACAATCGGTGTGCGTATCTGATATTATATGTATATATATATATATATATATATATATATATATATATATATAAATGATCCAGAACTTTGGTTCCCCTTATTTTATGTATATATATATATATATATATATATATATATATATATATAATATCAGATACGCACACTGACCATGGCACCCAATGGATTTAACCAATTTAACCCACTGTGACACCACCACACATAGCATACCTGTAATCAATACAGAAATATTGCTATTTAGGAATTAATAATTTTTATCATCTCACCGGGAATGCGAATCTGGAGCCAAAACGTACCCCTCCTCTCCTAAACCTGTGACTACTATAGCCTGTCCCCAGACCTAACTGTTTAATAACCATTTGAGAGATTTTGTAAACTTATCATATGTGATTGGTTTAGAACCCAGCAGGGTTGTGAAAGTACATAGAGGATAGAAATATTTCTTCCATGACAATCCTACTTGGAATATAAACTACTCGGAGTATGTATTCCAAGTAGGTACTCGGAGTACCTACTCTTGGTAAAAAGTATTAGGCAAAAAGAGTCTTGGAATTGGAATTAATAAATTTGAGGTAGAATTGACCAAATGGAATTGACACATGTCTGGTTGAGAGTATGTCAAATTACAAAAAAAATTAGATATAGCAAAAACGTCCACCCTGAATATTTTCCGTGGCCAAAATGTCCTGGGGGTGTAGAGTTGTGGCCAAAAGGTCCGTGTGCAAAACGTCCTGGGGTGCAAGACGGCGGCCGAAAGCTCTGTGCGCAAAGCGTCCTACAACTGTTCCAGATATGACTAATCACTAAACTAATCACTCACCCACTTTACATACTAACTCATCTCTTGTATCATCTCTTTAATCATCTGATAAATAATCGATATTTTCAGGATCAGATTCTCCAGTAAAGAAGACAATTCCTCCTCTACCAATCCAGATTATACCTTCATGTCAAACAACAACAAAAAGATCCATAGATCCAAGAAAAAAAACGGCCAAAGATAAAAAAGATACACGTTTGTATCCCTTCTATCTCGTTTAATGTCTATATGATGACACTGAAGATGATTTGGTTAAAAGAATTTCAACTTTTAAAGAAAACAGAATATAACTTAAATAGACAATATTCACAACTAGTGCGACATCTGGTGGCAGTCGGTAACACTACGGTTATGGGTCGCGATCTCAAGCCACGTGTGCAGAATAACTGACATAAGAGGTTTATACGGGAGGTATACACACACACGCGCACACACACAAACAAATAAACACGCCATTAAATAGATGCAATTTTAAGTGTAGGCCCATCGATATCGGCCGGCAACATGTTACTCTCTACGCATGCGCTGTGAATATTGTCTGTTAGTCGTCATCTAGATAAACCGATTAATAATGTGAATATTATTATTTTAAGACCAATTCTATGTCTGTTTACTCTTTTGTTTGTTGATTTGTTTTCAGAACGTTGTTTTATTCAATTAATAACCTAAATAAATTAATCTTTTTTTTATCTTTCCAGTGATATATTATGTTGCACCTCCAGCAGGTGTTGTGTTCTTTGTAATCATTATAGCAGTTGTTGTTGTTACTATATGTAGACGGTATGTTTATATTTAACAAAATCTAAAATAATTTACACCCATATATAACATCCCGTTTTCACGTCGATGTCTAAATTAAGTCAGTTAAGACCCGATTAAAATTTTATAAATATGCGTTTTTAAACATCTAAAACATTATATCTTATAGCGAACTAAATTAATAACACCTGGCAATTACTCTAAAACAACGGAAGATTAGTTAATAATCATATAAACGTACGATATATCTGTAAAAACAAAGACTTTAAAGTTTTAATCTGTTTGTTTTAATTAACTGAATTCTAACCTAAACTTATTATTATTATTATTCAGACGTAAAAAACGGAACAGACCGACAATAATGTCTAGGATAAAGCGACCCATTGAGGAGAGAACTTATGCTAATATTCCACCTCAAGGAGTAGGACGAGTTAATCGGAGACGAGACTTTACAGATAAACGACGTAAGGTTAATCAGACACAATCTACAAAGGATGAACGAGTCGCTGAAGCTATAGCTAAAGCTATGGTGGATATTAATCCGGAACTAAATACTACTAATAAACACAACTCAGATGAACCATTTACTGTCATCGTTCTGGATAAGAAAGATATGCCAAACCTCTACGTGGATCATGACAACGTCAGTATGCCGACATCAATACCATCCAGAACCTCTGCTAGTGGTACCCTGTCCTCCGTTGACACAGAAGAGCAGATGATCCGTAAGGACAGGTTACCCAATCCCCCACACGAACGCAGTGTTTATGGATATTCCCAATCCAGCAAGAACAATCCAGGGATGGATAGACGTCCTTCCAGAGCACTTCCACATTCGGAAAATGACGTAAGGAAATCACGTGATAACAACCAACAGAAGATAGATACACCATCGATAAGAGCATATCAAGGTCATGATCCACGAGGACGTTTACCTTTAGCTGACAGCGTAATAAAGAGCAACATCGGATACGATAATTATTCTTACACGAAATAATTACATCACTGACCGTATCATTATTTGTGTTCAGGATTTTACGGACATATTCGGAGAAGCCGCTTTATGGTTCATTAATTCACACGACATCGATACAAAAACATGTCCGGATTACCTAAACAGTGATTAATTCCAAACCCAGGTTAGATAATAATAGAGTCTGAACGCTGGTATGTGAGGTATATACAGACTCCGATTACTGAATATCCGTATTCTGTTGATAATTGTGTTCCAATCAGAAAGAAAGATGTACATAAGTTCTAAATAATGATTATAATATACTGATTGCTTGATGGTCATAAATGAGAACGACAATCTGGCTTTACTTCGGCTTACAAAATTATAATGGCAAACATACACACCCACACACATACAGACACAGATATCATGCAATTTATCTGTGATAATTAGTGTAAAACATACTTTAATTAATCACGTGTAATTATTTGTATATCTGTACATAAACCTGATATGAAACTTATTGATGTGATTGTTTTAACCAACATACTTATACCCAAAGCCACGCATCTCATAACCAACAACAGACATATTAATAACTCTGATGATACCAGAGAGCCAGAGTAGGTACTGTATCAAGATAGACGATGAAGATGAAAGAAATTATTCTCCACGTCAATCATTTATGAAAAATTACATCCAATTCCACTCAAATGATATATACAGTCTATTCCCGCCAAGTCAGTTAGCGATAGATTAAATAAACTGATAGTTCGGGTTAACAAAGGATCAAAAGACACGTGTATTTAACCACCTGATCAAAAGATGTATACAATAGAAGCCACAAGTGATATGTAGCCACCATTAACTTTCATCACTGACAAAACATTATTATAGTATATAATGCTACTAATATGGCCTGTTCATCATATCATTTCTGATCAGGACTAGTTACGAAAAAAATACGCAGCACTTGACATTGGACAACAGCAGATTATCCCGTAATATTATTAGGTGGCTAAATAAATAGTTATTACTTACTATATATATATATTTTTTTATTATCCCTACAATACATTATATTGTACACAAATATGTGCTGTATCCATTCATCCACCCCCAAGGCCCTGTGGCGAATATGCCTCCCCCATTCTAATACCACCCCGAATAAAATCTCACAGGATAAAATCCCACAGTACGAAATCTACCTGGACATAATCCCACAACACAAAATACCACAGGACATAATCCCAGAAAGTGAAACCAAATCCCACCATAAAATTAAATAGTAATAAGAAACTATATTTTATCACAATAATTTGTTCCATTAAAGTAGATATCCACTAGAAAGATACTTTGTAAACACTGAATCAGAATAGTGATATTATTAATTTCAATATCTTTAATTGTCTTTTATTGTGTGGGATTTTGTCCTGTGTTTTTTTTGTACTCTGGGATTATGTCCGAGTAGATTTCGTACTGTGGGATTTTGTCCTGTGATATTTAGTCTGGATACCGCCACCCCACCACAATGCCATTTTTCAGTTAGGTCCCAAATTGGCATAAAAGTGAGGTTAGACTATATATATATATATATATATATATATATATATTGTTAATTTACTCTAAGGTTTGGACAAAATATGAAATATAATTTCAAATTAAGATGGTATGCAATAATATTAATAAATTCAATAAGACTGCAGTTTAATACATGTAAAAAGAAATACAAATTCATGTAGGCCTACATAACGATTCAATAATTTGGAACAACAAATGATACATTAATATTTCAAATCTGTCAAAATTAGCTGAAATCAAGCAGTTGTGTAGATTCCTTCACAAATCATTAAACTCTCTATCAGCAGTGAATGAACAGCACATAGAATGAAATCCTTTTTCTTAAAAAAAATACCTTTTTAAATATAACATAAAATATCAAATTATTAACCCGTGTCATATGTCTATATAAACCTAGGATAAATAAAAATGTATACAAATTTATTTGCATCTGATGAACAAGATTCTCAGAAAGGTTTTATCATTTTATACCTTATAAATATACTAGCTTACACTACTACATGTACTTTTATTATAATATAGCACAAATTATAAAAACTATATATGATTTTACCAGTTAAACCTAGTTTTAGACAAAAAGTATCAAATTATAAAATTAAATTTCCATTTTTCTGATTAACACGTCTAGAATGTAGCTAATAACAACACAACTGTGATTACCTTGATCCAGTCTAAGTACAATGCTGTATTTAAAAGCAATTTATTGTTATGGTGTATATATTAACAGAAATTGTAAATAACATTCATTTCAGTCCAGGCTTGTTTATAATCTATTAATTTCATAACCAAATGTACAAGATAAAACTATTGTATTCAAATTTACTAACTTCATTTGTTGTTGCTAATGACAACTAGTCCAAACATATGCTACTCTCAAGTATTTGAACCATATTTTATGTTATCATATAATATCTATATTACCATATTTATGTGTATTTGTTCTACTATCAAACTCTTTTGATGTCTATTTATGTTTAATAAATAAAATGCTTCATCTAATAAATAAAAACTGTCTCTGATTGTCAGAGCCAAATATGTGAATCATATAAATGTCATAGTAATGTTAAGATATTCTGGAATCCATATATTTAGTAATTAGCTCTGAGATATCTAAAGACCTGTTGACAATCCTCTCTCTAACATCTGATTGATGTTTTAAAGCAAACACAATCTTTCTGACAGTTCTTCTGTATGACGCCCCAACAAGACGTTTGTGTTGATGGTAAGCTTCCTGTTCTATCGACTTCACCAAAGTATCACTTGCCTATGAACCAAAACAAAAAAACAAAACTTAGGAGTTACAGATCATAATAACTATATGACAGTTATATGTGATGTTCTGTGTATGGTAGTTCATCATTTATTATTTCAAAAACCAAACTTCTACAGATTATAATCCAGGCACCATAAAAAATAGTTAAATCACGTAGTCATATCACACAAGGTATTTTAGCTTCAGGAAATGCCACACAAATAGAATATAAAATCAGAGTACACAAACAAACATTATTACTTGCAGAAAATATAGATCTCACACTAACCCTCTATTCAAACAAAAATGATAAAAAGCCAAGACTTATATCAATTAAGTGTTGCACTATTAGTGAATGATAAGATAACTGATAGTTTACCACATTCCTTTTCACAATTATTTTATTCCGGAAACCCGAACTATTAATTTTCAATGTTCATTTAATGTTCACATTCGTTTTACATTTTCAGGACTAATACATATGTTGACATATTCACACAACTTATAAATGATGTCAAAATATATTAACAAATCTAGTATAAAATGCTGGTAAATGAACTGTGTACAACCTACAAATAAAATGACTAAAGAAAACTATAAAGAGAAATTCCTTATTAAGATTACTTCTCACTCTTACAACAGCTTCTGATGAGCTGCGAGATTTATGTAAATGAAGTGATGACGGTGTCAGCATTAGTTAGTAGGTTGAGCTGGGGGTGGGGGGGGGGGGAGTGGAGAGACAGGTGATGTTAAGACGATGGCAAAGCCAGACTCCTTTTTATACTCGAGGATGTTGTAATGATGATCTTCCAGTAATTTTTATTATTTCTTTTTATCTATGATATCAGGTATAATATTATTGTAGGATTTTAGGTTACTTTTATAAGGATTACAAATTTAAGTGAGATTATCTCAGAGTGAACCTTTAACAATAACAAATCCGTTACATGTCTGAACAATAAATTCAATAAAGAACATTCATGAACCAAAGTCTCATTATATTTATCAAAGAATCTAGAGAAGTCTAGATAATTGCTTTCATATTAATGTCAGCAGAAACACATTTAATTGAATTAAATGTAATTTTAGTCAAAATTAAAAGGTATACTGGAAATTAACAACATTTAACTAATAGTTTCTGTCCGGTGCCATATTCTCTCTCTATATTTCTGTCAGTATATACATAAATAATTAGTTCTCTCCTGGTTGGTGCCATTGTCCCTCCCCAGGATAAAATATGGGTTAGGTTATTGCTATTGTTCCATTCCCTAGGAAATACTTACTGAGCTCTGGAGTGCTGTGGCAAGATGTTTTCTCGCAGTATTTCTCAACTCTTCCGTCTTACAATCAGACCGCACCTCAAGCAGAGGTTGATCAAGTTTTGCTTGAAAATAATTCTTCCACTTCTTTATCAATAGTGTTGCCTTTTGAGCCACCTCACTTTCTGAATGTTTAGTCAGTCTGTTTACTGTATGACCTACAACAAGTAATATATTACAGAAGAACTATTTTTACAAAAAGGCTCACTCTCGACTCGGCACCAAAATAACGTCATGTAGTTGCTATTTTAATGAAGTTAGTTTAATTAGGAAAAGTTATTTAACAGATGACAAATTATATATTTACACACATAGATATGTAGATTAAAACAGATTATTCTTACAAAAGAATTATTGAGATAATAAAACTATTAGCATAGATATAAACTTACCATGAAAATGGCACAAATTTAAATAATGTGAGAAATATTACAAAACAATAAGGTTGAGCGATTTGATTGTTTTGATTTAATAACATTTATTTGCGATATTATCCATCTAACTGAGTGACGGATACCAAGTCCCCCCCCCCTCTCCCTCCCATCACTTACAACCGACAGGTACAGAAAATTAAAACCAAAATACCCAAAATAGAGATCTCTGATGGAATATTTTATGTCTTTATAGAATCTTTAACTTCATATTTATTTAATTAATTATGTGAGATAGTATTGCCGCTTGATGCGAGCTGCCTCTTTAATATGATGTTATAAGCTGAACAATATTAATATCTAGAATTTTGTATCCCTTTGTAGCACTGAACCCGTGATTCTTGGTAGTTATGGTAAATATCCTAAAATAATATTAAACAGACATAGACTAGCGTTGCTGGTATTCTTAATCACAAATCTAAATAATCAGTCAATAAAATCTGATCTACAGACAAAATCCACATAACTGTACCTATTTTTGTAGATTTGAGTACGCTGCGAGATGGAATCTTTCTGTTTAGTTCTTTCAGGCTTTGCAGTAAAATCTCTTCTTTCTGATTCTTCGCTCGTAAAATATTTCTCAGTCTTTTTATGTCCTCAATCACCACAACACCCTGTTTATAGAAGACAACAGTCTCGTTACAGTTGGTAAATATCTCAATCAAGATAACATAAATAATAACATTGAGATAAAATGTTGTTTGTTTCGATGTTCATCATTTAACACTCAGTAAAAATATTTTGAAAATTACCTGTTATATAATAAATAGTAACTACTTTCTTCCAATAACCAATTTTCTGGGAGATTTCACCATCACTAAGTGTGAAAAGTCATATTAGTGAGTAACAAGTAATACAATGAAAAAATACTGTTTTGTTGTCTGAAATTGAGGCCTTTAACGGAGTAGAGCCACACTCTTTTAAGTTTCATTTTAAATTAGTGATACACTAGCATCAGCTAATGCCATCAAACACAACAAGGTGATCTGAGAAATCTATCTCTAAACTGGTCCAAAGTATTTTGAGTTTTTAATAAAAATCAAGTGTAGAAGTATTCTGATCCAAAAGCCATTGATCTACTTTTACGCCATTGCAACTAATTAATGTATATCACTTCATTTATTTATTTCATATTGTATAGGACTAATAAAACTTAATTACTACTTCTATTACTGCTACTGCTGTTACCTACAACTGATACTACAACTAATGCTCAGCTTCACAATCTATGTATATATATATATATATATATATATATATATATATATACAACAAGTCTAATCATTGTGAGTTCTGGTGGTCTAGAATGGTGCACGTTATGCTAAAGAATGGATTTGCGCCAACTTCCAAGGATCACATGCTTGATACCATCAAAAGGTTAAAACCTTTCCAGGGATTAATTTATCAGCTCACAACATCATGGGTGACTGACCAAGTTAAATGGTTCTACCATTTCCATTTAATTAATCAAAAAGGGGGACATTAAAATGCCCTGAATACTTAATACACCCTGACAGTGACCACTCTCAGGCTATTTCTACACCACCTTTCTGTACTACTCCCCTGTGACCTGTGGAGGAGGAGATATGAACAGCCATTCCATGGTTGTTTTTGGTGCAATGGGTTTGGTCTGTTTTGAAGCTCTTTCTGGTTGAAGAAATCCACAGAAATTCTATGGTATGATCACATCAAGAACTTTATGAAAATGTCCTAATAATTCTGTTAAATATGGCCACTAAAAATCAGCATTATATTCTGAAATATTTTATGGTTTGTTTGGAAAATTGTTACAATGTATACTGTAATGGAACTGGTCAATGTCATTATGAAATTGGATTTCACCAATCGATCAAACTGATTTTTAAACATGGCATAACCACATTGTGTTAAATCCTTAAAGATACCAGCATTACAGATGGGTACATCTTCGATTAACCCTAATGGCTCAGTAAAAAATCTAGAGGTTATTTTTTACCAATGTATTAACATGCACGAACATGTCACATCAGTATGCCTAGCTGCCTACTACCTTCTTAAGAACATCCACTGTTTAAAATGATTCTTGACACAAGAATCACTTGTAACTGTAGTCCATGCCTTTGTTACATCTCGTATAGATTATTGTAACTCCCTGTTATATGGCATATCTGATTATAACATTAATCGCCTTCAGCGAATTCAGAATAGTGGAGCTCGCATTGTAACAAATACTAGAACATATGATCATATCACCCCAATTCTTCAAAAACTACATTGGCTACCTGTTAGACAGCATATCCATTTCAAGATTCTGTTAATAATTTATAAATCTATTAATGATATGGCGCCAGGATACCTGTGTGAACTGGTGTCCATTAGAAAGTCATCCTGAAAACTCAGGTCATCCAGTCAGATACTATTGCAGGTGTCAGTGTCTCGGCTCAAGTCATATGGTGATTGTACGTTTAGTGTTGCAGCCCCCACTCTATGGAATAGGTTTCTGGCAGATATTAGAAATGCGTCGTATCTTGGAAATTTTAAATCTGTTCTAAAAACACACCTGTTTAAGGTTGCTTTCACCGATAAATAATTATAATCTTTTAAGCCATTTACAGGTTTTTTACAGACATATTATTTGGGGTATTATTATTATATTACATATTATTTGTACAGGAGCTTTGAATGGCTCCTGCTAGTAAGGGCACTTTATTAAATATACATTATTATTATTATATCACTGTTTCATGAAACAAAAGATATCAATCACCCCATCAAGGTTTTTGTAGGCCAAGGTGTCCAGTATTTGGTCTGCACTTTTAAATTGATGAAGCCTTCTAAATTTGGTGCCAACTCAAAACAAAAATAGTCAAAACAAGTTAGGATTACACACACTACACAGGGAGAGAGAACTGTCTATAAATTACCGATATAGTGATAGTAGACGTCTACATGACTATAGTCTACACTACCTACAGGGTTATAGTTTTAGTTTTTTGAAGCAAAGCTATTTTTGCCTTGGGTTTTACGACGTCGTAAGTTTGTGGGAAATTAGACTAGTTACTAGATCAAAAGATTTTCAGAAAAACAGCGCAATAATAACAAGTTACAACTGAAATCAAATAAAGTTCAACTTTACAATACAGACAAAGTATGTGAATAGCCACTGACATTGTGAGTGTGACAGTCAGTGTCTACTCATCTACTCGGACTACTAATCTAGTCATAGACTCACTCTACTCTAGTCATTTACCAGCTAGTTCTTCAGAAATTAGCTATTATCGCCCTGTATACTTTGGGTTATTTATTATATAAATACACATTATTACCGGTAGAGATTCTATGGTAGACTGAGTTAATCGTTTTCTTGGTTTTGTAATTGGTAACACTGAGCTCTCATTACGTGGTGATCTAACTATAAACTTATCCATCTTCAGATAAAACTAATCTTAAATACATTCGATAGATGTCGCTTTTCGGACTTTAACATGACCAGATAACTCGGCCCAAGACATATTGTCCCAGGCCGAGTTTTTATTGACAATGATGATAAGTTTGTTTGTTTGTTTGTGTAGTTTGGGGATTTACCCTCAGGCTGTCGCTTACTGAGCACAGCCTCTGGAAGTAGAATAAATAAAAAGGATATTTTATATAATAAATTATTTTAGTGGAAGATGTATGGATCTTTCTTAAGTAAAGGGAGAATAGTGTCTGGGATGATGGTGACCTTTCTGATGAGGAGAGCGGCAATGTTGTGGTCAGTCCAGCTGTGTTGCTGAGAGGTTAATTGGTCCTTTAGTCGTTGTCGGCAGGTGGGGGTGAGCTGGGCAGTTTATTAGGTAGTGGATTGGGGTAAAGTCTTGCTGGCAATGAGGGCATATTATTGTGATGGTTATTTGTTCCGTATTTTTTTGGTAGCCAGCGGAGCTGGGTGTCTGCTTGTCTGTTAGGGAGGAAGTTGAGGCCGGGAACTGTGGTCTTGTCATACCATTTCTGGAGAGGGGATGTGTTTTCCGTTGCTATGCGACGGAGTTGTTGGGAGAAATGACTTTTTATAAGGTGACTATAGGCTCCTGCCGTTTTCTCAGCATGGAGGACTTCATTTAAACTGGTGGCGGTATTAGCCTGTCTGTCAGCGTGTTCGTTTCCGTCAAGGTCGACATGGCTTGGAATCCAATGGATGGTAGCTTGGGTTCCTTGTCTATGAAGGAATTTGGCTGATTTGAATATTTTTGATGTTATTTCAGGGTAGGTTTTATATATTCGATTCTGAAGAATGGTAAGGTCAGCCATTGAGTCTGAATGAATGATTAAATCTTTTGTGTTATGTCTGGAGAGTTTCCAAACTAGAGCGGCCTGTATGGCATGGAGCTCTGCTAGGGTGATGGGGGTGTTGTCAGGAAGTCTTCCTTTTATGTCAAGGTTCTCTTCCTGCACATAACAGGCCCAAACGGTCTTGCCGTCCTGATGGGTACTAGCGTCAGTATATATATTAATGGGCTGAACATTCAAGCACTAATTCAGGTTTGGTGCCTTGTTTCTTATTTAATTAATTCTCCTGTATAGGTCTCCTATCTGTTAATACCTTCCTCTTTGATTTCAGTTGATGCATGCGGTGGATTTGGTACATCAAAAATAGTTGGAATAGCATTCTAGATAAGTTGTCTGGTTCATGAATTCCGTTTCAGTGAAATGTATATCATACATTCTACAATTAGTATTCAAGTAATTTAAATCTTTCCTCATCATATATCTGAACAACAACAATTAATAACCCATCTTTTACTTCTGTCAATAGAAAAAATAACAAAATGAATGTTTCTACCACTAGGTGAAGTATTTAATAATTAATTTCATAACACTTAAATTATAAATAGAAGTCCATATATATCAATAAGTACCAATTGCTTACGTTTAAAAATAAATATGGATGCAGGTGATCATGTAAATACTCAGCTACTTATAATTATTGTAATTAGGGAACAATTATCTGATTATAGTAATGTAATTTTAGAAGTCCAATTATATTATTAACAATAATAAAGTAAAATATACCTCCCGCCCATAACATCTTCAGTGGCTCCAGTACATGTAACTGTAGGCTTATGTATATCTTACATACCCATTTTGTGATTAATAGGGTGATATTGTTCAATAAAATTTAATCAGATTTTGTCTGAAACAAATATAGATCTAGATAGATCCGGCTTGGTCCTACTGCTTGGGTCATGTGAAGTAGGGGCGTGTCTACTTCAAATTGTTATGCTTATTTTTTAAATATCCTTTATTTTAAAAAGCCAGATCATATCAAATTTTTACACTAGCTTTCATTTCCTTTCGGGGATGTCTTTATTTGTGCATACTTTTTCTGTTACTGCAGCCGAAAGCGGGAATGAACCAGTGCCATTAGGCGCCATGTTAACGAAGGGAGCTGTCCGTGACAATCTACCTCCGGTCGCTAGGGCCCTGGCGCTCCATGAATTCAAAATGGTGTCCCATGTTAAAACGCGAAGTAACACGTCTTGTTATAAATAGACTTTGGTTAAACTATATACAGGGCTGCCATTTTCTCATATTCTGATTTGTACATATATATTTGTATTACCTAACATAAAAACAACATGTTTACTCTCTATATTTCAACAATACATGATTACCCGTATGCGATTGAGGTTGAATCTTAGTATGTCATATTGGTTTAGTCTCAACAAGACGAATCCCAAATGGACGAATTTATTTTAAAATGATATAATAATATCGGAGAGCTTAAAACAGTCTTTAGTAATATCCAGTGGTGGATCTATGGGGGGAGGGGGAAAGTGGACCCCTCCTCTCAGGGGGTCAGAACTCCACAACTATCTCTAGTAGGCAAATTTAAATGCAACATATCATTTGGCGATATAATCAATATAGTAGTAGTATTGCGAATTTGTCATTCTTAAATAACCACACATTGGATGAGTTTTGTATAGTGTGTGTCTGATAGCATTATTATATAACAGACCCCTCACAATATTCTTAATTGTAAGTTACTTAGTATAAAATGAAGTATAATTGTGATTTATCTGTTAGTAAGTACACTGTTTTGACAATTTTCCCAAGAGGCAAACATTCCTGGAGCTTGCACTCAAACAATATTGCCCCAATACTCGTGACGATAAACTTAAAGGTTTGTGCAAGACACGGTGAGCTTTATTAACACGTGGTCACTTGCCTTGATGCTATGGTTAATCCACATGTTTATCCAGAGGTTAATGAAAGTCGTTGGAATTGGGAGAGCGACACCAAGACTACGGCTCATGGTTTGAAAAGTAGTCCTCATAGTTTTGGAGTTATCGCTGGCTTCACAGTATTGAAGAATAGTTTTGATTATTTGAAAGGTTTGTCAGCTAAACTACAAAGAAGAGATATTCACGTCTTTGATTCGTACACAATGATTGACATTATCAAATCAGAGATTCAATGTTTGAGGGATGACATTGGTCTAGAATTCCAGAGATGGTACGACGAAGCAAAACAGCATTCTTCATATATAGATACTGAACTGGAAATGTTGAGGGTTCCAAGGGTTCAATGTAATAGATCGAATTTACCTGTTGACACACCTCTTCTTTGTTACAAGAGATCAATTGGCATATCTTTTATTGATATCTTACTACAGCAGTTGCAGAACCATTTCTCTGCAGATGGGATAATACCATCTTTGAATCATGGCATGACGATCTACTAACTGCGAGGTCATTAGAAAATGAGGTATCGATATGGTTCAGTATGTGGTACTGGTGTGCCGATTTAGTTGATACTTGGATGAAATCCTTAATATCTGCAGATCCAGATTCCTTTCCGAATATTACAATTTTACTGGTATTAGGATGTACTCGCCTTGGCACATCTGCGGAATCACAGCGTAGTTTCTCTTTGTTGAGGCTAATCAAAATCCATTTGAGGAGCTGGATGGCTGACACAAGGTTTTCTGCCTTAACACTAACGAAAATACATTACAGTAAACACATCGATTCCAAAAGATTGCAGATTGGTTCATTAAACAATACCCTAGACGTTTGTTAAAGGCCAACCTTTTCGACTAACTGATGTAGATATACATGTCAGATGTAATACATATTTTAAACATTATTGTTTCTGTCTCATAAGTATGCACGTTGTAATAAATGGTCAGTCGGCTTTTTAAATATTTTAGTGACATAATGCACAATTTAATATGTCACATTATGACTGGTGACACTTTCATGTTTCTAGCAGATGTAGAGTCAATTTCATTTTGTCAATTCCGATTCCACTCAATTCCATTTGATCAATTCCACATCAATTTATCAATTCCAATTCCGTTTTTACCGATTTTTTTTGCCTAACACTTTTTACCATGAGTAGGTACTCCGAGTACCTTCTTGGAATATCTATTCCGAGTAGTTTATATTCCAAGTAGGATTGTCACGGAAGAAATATTTCTGAATTAAAAAATTAAATAGTAAATTAATTTGTGGATTTTTGTTGTCCGTTTTAAACACTGAAATTACTAAATAATAATATCTCTATATAGATTACAGTTATGTTATGTGGTAGTGTCACGGTGTTGTGGGTGGAGCCCACGGGATCCAGACCATTTTAATTGGTTAAACGCTCACGTCAGGCGCCACGGTCGGTTTGCGTATCTTATATATATATATATATATATATATATATATATATATAAGTAACCAAAGGACAGGTTGTGCCGAATAAGGAACAGCCTGGGGATTCTCCCCGAAAAATCAAGCAAGTTCTGGATAAATTTATTTCCAGTATATTGGTAACGCCACATGTAAGTGTTAACGTGGTAAGAAATTGTAAAAGCCTAATCACAAGGCGCTTTTAGCTAATGAGCTATTTGATTATGGCAAGTGGTGAATCACATAGTCTTGGGTGTATTTTGTAATCATCAATGATCATATTACACTACCTAATCACGTATTGTGTTCAGGAGGAGCCTTGAAACGAATAGTTTTGCTTAGTTCCATCTAGCAGGGATAAGATCCTGCGTTTACTTTCACAACCCTATTGGGTACTAACACACTTACATATGGTAAGTTCACAAAATATCTCAAAATGGTTACAGTTTTAGGAGAGGGGTAAGTTTTATGCTCCACTGGGTTTCCCGGTGAGATGATAAAATTAATGGGAGACTGGAGCTCTGATGGGTATGAAAGATATCTTGATGTATAAATTCCAATGAGAACAGAAGTGATGTCAACATTTGCTAAAAGCCTCCCTACATCCTACTAATAGCTACTCTCTACTAATGGTGATTGGAAAAGAATTTCATAATGCAGTGTTGGTTAAACAATTTAATGTAGAATTTTACACAATGTATTAATTAAAGAGAGTTCTACACATAAATGTTGTATTTTGTTGAATTTATTGCCTGTTCTCCCCCGAACATGACACTTATAGTGCCACCATTTTAAAACGACTGTCATCATCAAAATAACCGAAATCAACACTAGGTGGCGGTGCCCAATACCCCAAACTTCAACAAGACAAGACCTTACCGTACTGCTCCCCTGTGAGTGGTGGGTGGGGGGGGGGGGTTCTCAACCATTCCAACATAGAGGCTGTGTTGAATAAGCGACAGCCTGGGTATTCTGCCCGAAAAACATATCAGATGAAGTTCTGGATCAGTTTACTTCCAGTATACTGGTAACACCACATGCATGTAAGTGTTAACATGGTAAAATGGTTAATTAATTTGTGGATTAATTTTGTAGGAATATTTCTCAAATCCAATTACATTTGTTTTTAAATAATCAATTCCAATTCGGGAATTGGAATTGAATTGACACCATGTCTAATTTATAGTAACAAATCGAGAAACCCACAATAATACTAACAATCTGTATATACACTGAACCAATCACCAAGTCTCATAGCATGGGTCTTTCATCACAGGAATGTCTACTTTTCCCAGTATTTATACACAACATAGACTTGAAAAATACGGATTTTGTACTGCTTCGGAAGATATCTAAGCGTTATCCGATTTCCATTTTTCTTGGCAGATGAGGGTTTGATATATCAGGTTCAGTTGCTCTGTGTGGTTGCAAACGTGAGATACAAGTGTTTAAAGGGGGGGGACGACTAGACTCAAAAGATGTTGAAAAAACTTGTCACATTTTATTTTGGTTAGAGTAAATATTGCGAGAGTCATTGGTGTTGTTAGATAAAAGTACACAATGTTACATAAAGTACAATATCTATAACTTTACTCCAAAATGAACCAACTGTTCAGTTAACGACATATTCGATCAAATGGTTCGTGTCGTTTGTATTTTGGTGAATCTGTAAGAATTAGTTATACCATCAGATTAATACATATATTGCTGATAAAACCGCACCAATGACTCTATCAATGATAACCTGTAGAAATACATCACTAACGTGAGTATAATAAGATCTTAAAATTATATCACTATTCTCTTATAGTTTTTCAACCTACCGAACTTTAACTAAGATCTTGTGGCAGTTATAACAGTTCAATTCTTTTTTGTATCCACTTAAGTTCCAAACACAAAGAAAGAACTTTTTTACATATTCCAGAAGACTAAGTCATATCCTCAGAAAGCTCTATTTTACGACAAGAACAAATAACAGGTTTTGGTAACAAACTTGGAAGTTCATGTTGTGGTTTGTCTGCCATATTAACTTGCGTTTCCACACTTCTTGTAAACTATCTGCCAAGAACGTCTAGTAAAATGCAACATTTAAATAATGTATCAACATTCTGCAGATCTGTATGAACAAATTCTATGTCTGGAAGAATTCTCTCAACACGAGTTACCATGTTTTTCCAAACATCAACACCACATTTGCTACTTTTTGTCAAATGTAACTGTTTCTGAATTTCGTTAAAATATGATCATTATACTTTAGCTGGAGTTTGCCACCTACCTTTCTGGTTTCCTGTGATTTCCGGATTCCTGTGCATCAAATAGATTAATTGCGATCCGGATCATTTGAAACATCTAGATGATAAATCATCATGTGCTGGCCGTTCCCAGACGGCCTTGGTAGCAGCGATAGTCTGACCCCGACTACGTCATCCATAAATTATTACTTGACAACATGGCCGACGCCACGTTACTCACTGAGTGTACGAAAATGTCCATTTTAGTAATGATTACATCTTTAGATTTCGAACGTGCAACAACTCAACACAAAATTGTCCGCGAAATTCTAAAACATACAGTGACTGGGGGGACTTAGTGTGGTAGACAGCCTGGTTGGCCGGTTGTCGAATTAATTTATGTTATGAAGAATTAGTGATCGCACGTACTTGCCGCTTAACGGTTTGTGGCCAACCAAATGTGAGGTCAAATGGGGGTGAAGCCATAGATCTCCGATTGATTGATGTGCCAAAGAAGTTGGTGGTCACCCGTTCCGTGCCGTTTGGGGATTTGTGGCCGGCCGGTTGTTGGGATCGCACGGGTGTAGATGTCGTTGCCGCGGGGTTTGGTTGAGTTTGTACTCTATTAATGTTTTCGTGGTGTGGGTTGAATGTGTGAAAACTTTGTTAGTGTATGTTTGTAATGGTATAGCTTAGTCAGCGGAGATTATATCAAGGGACATGTGAGTCTCCACTGGACAACACGCTGATTGTGCTGGGGAAGAATTCCCCTTTATATACCTGTTTGGATGTGTGGAAGGAGTTTTTATTGGGGGATTGTTCTCGACTCAGCCAGGTCAGCGGTGATTGGACCAGGTGACTGTGCGGGGTTTACCGGACAACAACGCTGACGGTGCTGAGGGGACAATTCCCTATAAATTTCTGGATTATTGTAGATTTTTGGAGTGAGGGAGTAGAGAACAGAAGTGGTGGTTCAGGAGTGTATCGTTTCGAAGAGTGTATAGTTTTTTGTACAGTTTTCAGTAGAGGAATAAAGTAGATTCGAGACCACATGAGTTCGGAGATTTGAAAGAGAGAACTTAGCTAAGGCCGAGATGCGAGACGGACTACCGAGCCGGCCGCGTCCCGGATCTCGGTACTTTTCCTTTGGGCGATATTGTAGGCGACATTGGAGGCCTGTAAACTTTACATTATGTTATCCAAACAAAGTCCTTTATCTTCTGATGCTTCCAGTATGAATATCGAGTATTAATGCAGAACCCAGATGGAGATATTCTGAAATTTGCATGGTCTGATTGGCGAACGACTTTGTCCAATCTCCACCTCAAAAAATATTTAGCAATTTGTATATACAGTCTAGGAAATAAGTTTGGAATATCTCAAAATACTGCATAAATGAAATTTTAGGAGCACTTTTACAATAACTCTTGTGGTATTTTTCATAACATTGTGTTATTTTATATTGTTAATTCATTGTGTTCAATAATATTGAATACAGTTTTTACTTAATAATACTGGTTTATTCTTTTTATTGCCAATTCTTTGAACCTGTCAATGTTATTATTCGTAGATTTAAAACTTCGCAAAACAACTGAAATCTACATTCAAAATATTTGTCCTTGTGTTAAAGCTGATGAATGATGCCAAGCAATATGAAGAAAAAATACTTCACGGCACGCAAGCGTCGAGTCATGCTCAAAACGAGGGTTGAGAGCTTCTGCCGGAATATCTCGCCAGATGTTCACAACAGCCTGAGTCAGTTCAGCCACTTTTGTTGGTAGGTTGTCCAGGTTTTCGACCGGGTTCAAATCCAATGACATAGCAGGCCAATCTATGTGCTGCACATTCTCATCTTCGAGGAAATCCATGACGTGTTGCGCTCCGTGTGCTGGACCATTGTCATCTTTCCTAGCAAATGGAAGCATTTTGTACTGATCCATGTTTCCATCCAGTATGTGGATCTCGGATTTCCCTCTACTATGGAAAGTACCCCATAGGTACCGTTAGACCAGTCTCTCGATGACGCTTCAGGATCTTAGCGATCGACTCTTGGGTGATCGGGAACACTTGGGCAATGTCCTTCTGGCTAGACCCGGCCTGGCGCATACCAATGATCCTGGTGCACAAATCTACACTCAACTGACGTCTCATTGTTGTTAATTATCTCATATGAAGTTGAGAAAGACTTTGGTTAAAAGGAAGAGGCTTTTCACTTATATAACCCATAAGTGGTCTCAAAGTGATTAGCAACCAAACAAAAGGGCGCTCTTTAATTGGTTAACTGCAATTGGGGGTCCATCAGTCGTATCGAAATATCGGCAGTAGACATATTTGAGCCTATTCTGCATGTTTATGCTACTTACGCATGAAATATGCATTATATTGGCTGGATTATCAGACTAAATGTCAAAAACTTAAATAAACTGAGCGATATATTCCAAACTTTTTTCCTAGACTGTAGATTTCCATGTATGTATACAAATTGGATTGATGAATGAAACATAGTTCTGAATTATGTATTATACATAGATCTACTGCATTGTATTTTATATTTACAAAAAGCAGTTTACTAAATGAAGATTTACATAGTTCTTCAATTTGAAATGTGTAAGTTTCATAAATCATGATATCTATTGTCTTCATTCTCACTCCAAAGAAATTACCATTATCTGGAGCATAAGTTTGTCCCTTCTCCTGTTTTGTTGGTGACTCGCAATAGCTGACACTTTTCTGGGTGAAACTCCATTTGCCATTGTTTCTCCCAGCATTGTAAGGTGTTGAGGTCGTCTTGCATATCTTTCGATAAAGGATACAATAATCCGCAAACAACCTAATACTTGAAGTGATGCCTTGTGGAGGTCTTTAGTGAACATTAAGAACAGCAGTGGTCCCAGTACCCTTCCATGGGGGTACTCCCGACGCGACATCTGTGGTGTTCGAGCATTCATTGTCAAGGACAACTTTCTGGTGTCTTCCTGTCGGGAACTGCTCGATCCAGCTGAGTGTGTCACACTGTAGTTGGCGGCTTTCAGTAACAGTTTAGCATGTGGAACCTTATCAAATGCCTTTGAGAAATCGAGAAGGATTACATCCAGCTGGGATTTCTCCTCGATACCCAGCTTTATGTTTTTAAAACATCCAATGAAATAAATTAAAATACAAAACTGTAGTAACTGCAAATTAATTTGGACTGTTTAGTAAAAACATGAGTAGATTAAATGAAAGATTAAAAAAATGTACTTATTATCGCCGGTGTATGGCCCATTCGGCCGCGTAGTGAATCCGGCTGCCTATAATAAAATAGGTGTCAGCACCAGACGCTGGCGAATAAGCGATAGCCTGGGGATTCTCCCCGAACAACAAAGCCAGGCGCTGGCGGGGTGCCCTGGCGGGTGAACTCGGCGGCCGGGTGCGCTGGACTGTGGCTCCGCCATGCGACCACATAGGACATCACACGGCGTGCGGGCAAAGCCAACAAGAATATTATTTACTGTCGGAACATGGTTCTTATTTCTAAAGAAACTGCTTTGGTACAAATTTATTTATTATTTCATTTTAAGGAGGTCTTCAATACTGTAAATGTTAGTTTGGCTGTTTTATGGCTAATGTTCTGCAAATGTTAGGTTAAATGGACCAATCAACAATAGGGTGGAGTGAATTACGATGAAACAACTTTCAGATATAGCATGGTCGGGATTCGGACCCAGATCCTAGAGATATATGACCAACAGGGCTATACCCCGAGATTGACTGGACCACATAGATCACTCCCAAGCAAGTAGGCCACCATAGGCAAAAGTTTCTCGAAATATGCAGAGATGTATCCGAACCAACACGGGTTAGACATAGTCAGAAAGAAAACTTGCTGGACCTCATCCTGACAAGTGATGATCAGGTGGTACAGACAATAGAACACTTACCTGGACTGGGTATCAGTGACCATTTGTGTCTACTGGTGAATCGAGATCCATGTGTATACACAAACTGAAATAGACAAGAAACCCAGACTACGTTTCCACAAAGGCAGATACAAGGAGACTAGACCAAATAAATGTAGAGGAATCTTGGCCATTTTTTATGAACATATTTGAAGATGCCATCCATCAGTTTATATCAACGTCCAAACCATCAAAGATAGAAGGCAGTAACTATGTATAAACCGGGAAGCCCTAGCTATATACAGGAAGAAGCGCAAATTAACAAAGAGTGATGCTGACCATATCAGAGCGTGCCAAGTGAAGAATGAGCTGTCCAAACTCACACGTCTACTATGTAAAGAATTTGAGACAGATCTGGCCCAAAACGTGAAGTCCGACCGTAAAGATTTTAGGAGATACTGTAACCCAAAATTGAAGAACAAACCCAGGATTGGTGACATCAAGGATAATGATGGTACAGAAACTCAATGTGATCTGGTAAAGGATGATATCCTGAACACCTACTTTGCCAGTTTATTCACCCGTGAGAATATGGAAGATATACCATCACTAGAAACTAAGTACCGTGGCACGCCCACTCTCTCTGATATAAACATAACAGCAGAATTGGCACAGAAAAAACTGTCGAAGCTGAACCCCAATAAAGCACCCGGACCCGACAAAATTCACCCAAGAGTCCTGGAGGAGACGGCTGATGTCATTTCATCACCCCTAAGTGTCATCTTCCTTAAATCATTGAGTGAGGGGAGACTTCCCACTGCCTGGAAAATTGGAACCATCACACCAATACAAAAGAAAGGTAGCAGATCAAGTGTTGGTAATTAGAGACCAATAAGTCTGACCTCAATAATAGGAAAGGTCATGGACTCGATAACATACACGTGACCACCTGGTATATTATATGATGGAAAATCAATTATTATGTGATGCCCAACATGGCTTTGTCCCGGGGGGTCATGTATATTTGACCCAACCACTCACAGTCTTAGAACTGTGGACTGAAATGCTTGACTCTGGTGACACAATTGACACAGTGTACCTCGATGTCCGCAAAACGTTTGGTTCTGTACCGCACCAGAGACTCCATGCTAAGATAGCAGCATATGGATTCAACGGCAAAGTCCTGGACTAGATACAAGCTTTCCTGACTGACCATAAACAACGTGTAGTGGTGAATAGTTGTCTGTCAGCATGGCTGGAGGTGCTCAGCGGTATTCCTCAAGGAAGCGTTCTCTTGCTCATACTGTTTATCATCTTTATCAATGACCTACCCGATATGATACGCAGCACAGTACATATATTTGCTGATGACACAAAGGTCTATAGGAAATCTTCATCAGAGAATGACTGGGCCGAACTGCAAGCAGATCTCCAACGACTTGTTGAATGGTCTGAGAAGTGGCAACTGTAGTTCAATGCCGACAAGTGCAAGGTCCTCCACCTCGGGAGGAATAACAGATGTCTAGCCTACAAGATGGGAGATAATGAGTTGCATTCCGCTAAAGGAGAAATTCCATCAGCACATATCATTTGCTGTTAAAAGTCCAGTAGGATGCTGTGGCTCACGAAGAAGACATCCTCATGTCTAGATGAAGACACTCTGCCAAGGCTATACAAGGCACTTGTCAGACCCCACCTATAATATGGAAACATTGTTTGGCATCCACACTATCAGATGGATAAATTGGCAGTGGAAAGGGTTCAGCGTCGAGCAAAAAAGTTAGTCCCACACCTGAAGCATCTGTCCTATGAACAAAGGCTCCCATCACTCCTGTTTAGAAGACGGCGAGCAGACGTGATACAGGTGTACAAGATCATGAATGGGATAGACAGACTTGACCCAAGAGCATTCTTCAACAGAGCACTCAATGAACGAACCAGAGGTCACAGTCAGAGGTTATTCGTGGGGCGCTGTCGATTCGAAACAAGAAAAAAATTTAACTTACACCCAGCGAGTAGTTCAGGACTGGAACTCATTATCGGATCATGTTGTCACAACCTCTACCCTAAATTTTTTAAAGTCTAGACTCAAAAAACTAGAAAAGTAGTCAATATCTGAATACCCGACAGGCAATAGCCTTTTATTCAGTACTCTGGCATCCTGGTATCCATTAACTGATTAAGCCATGGAGACATTCACAATGTTTCGAATAATAATAATTTAAAACAAAATTAGTTATTATATAAAAACATCTAATATATACCCCAACTCTGCGTGAGGATAAAATGTATTAAGTAATCTTGCACGAACTTCTTCGGTTACACTATTATCAGACAAAAGACGTCCAAACAAAGCTTTGTACACAATCATAAAGATCCGTCTTCTATATTAGCCACCGGTTGGTAAGGATCACGTGCTCATCCAATAACTCCCCATTTATACGCTGACTGTTTGTTGAGCTATCAAATGGCCAGCTATTGTGTAAAATAAATTTAATGCAGTACATTGTTTGCGTTGGTACACATATCGAAGCGACAACATATTGGAAGCGTGCGTTGGTAGTAACCAGTCAAAGTGAGGAAGCCAATCAGACGATTTGTTTTCAGTATAAATTCTAATGAAATTTGATTTTTAAAGGCAGACGACTATCTAGATCATAGATCAGATGTCTATGTCGGAAATTGATCTTGACAGTTTAACGGATAATTACTTGGTAAAACACATGAGAAACGAAAGGATGCCCGAATTTGTGAGTTTATTTATTTTATCAGACTGTCAGCTTGGTGAGAATAATGTTATTGTACTTAGACTAATTATATCTTGGCTAATTTAGTAATTAATTCAATAATTGTGTGCATTTTGTTTAATTATTATGATAATTATGTGTTTTAGTACACATTTCTTAAAAATTATGTATCATAGACTATATTATTGTTAGTATATTGATTTGGGACCAGAAAATGTGTCATTAAAAACTTATAAAGAGGGTGGCACTCTAAAGAGGTCTGACTTAGAAAAACAATTATCAGTTCACAACACAACATATTTTATTTATCTACGTTGCTTAGTAACTTAGTTGCAGATTATTATGAATGTCAATGCATATTAATTAACAATGCTACTCACAATCGCATTCATATAAACATAAATTAGTTTATTTAGTAAAATAAAAGCCTGTATGAATCGTGTTAGTGGGGAAATAACGTTCTTGCTAAAAGTAGGGTTGCATTTATCCCCGGCAAAAGGGTATTTATCCTTGGAGAGAAAAGGGGAGAAATGACAGAAAGTGGGGAGATATAGGGAGAAACTCCCAGATTAGTTTATTTTAAGGTGCAGCACCATAACAACAGTAAAACTAGAGTACATTTGTACTGGGACACAATTAATTATTAATTTATTCATCCATTTAACAAAATAGTTTTAAGAAATATAACAAATAATCAAGATTTAATTGATTTATTATATCATATTTGGCACATATCACTGATTGATTTTGTGTATGAAAATTGCGGTATTAGAGCATGTTTACATGCACATTATGCAGATATGCAACAAAATAATGTACATACATGACATACTGTGATAGTGTTCATATCCATATAATTAATAGCCAATTTGCACATCTCCCCTCAGTATAAATTTGTATGTCATATGTGCACCTCAAGAGACTATATGTAAATGATGACATTATCAATAGCCATGTGAATGTATACTACTGATGATCAGCCAACATATATCTGCTCAAGAATAACTAACTAATCCACCACCAGCTGAGACTGAATCCCCCCCCCCTCCCCAATAAGTGCCACATTAATCTAGTCAATATGAAGTCTATCTTACTTCCCTGTAATAACAATGACATACCACTCACACACTTTATAGAGAAAGCTACTCGTGTACGTTTACATGATTCCATTGTAATAATAGACACTTTCTTATGGTATGATAACGTATTTAAATGTTATTAAAATGTTTAACAAAAATGGACATTATACACATTATTTAAAAGCAAGCTCCTAGATATTAATTAATTGCCAAAGTGGACTAGAAAGAAGTGAGACTTTAACTAGTCATTGATCATATGATCCCTGTGTCTATTGCATGGCTTCATCCCAGCCTTTGATTGATTTGGAGGAACTATTGAGTGGCACCTGTAATTGTATGTGATAACAAAACTTCTTGAAAGATATTGCGTTAGTATTAGCTTAGTAATTATTTTATGGAATACTTTTACCCAGCATGTGAAATGGCAGATTGGGATCTGCTATTTGTTGGTGATATCCGAATAATGAGGGTTATTATAAAGAGGGTATTATAATTGGTGGAAATCTGTTCCCGGTGTTCTCTTGGCAATAAGTGAGGGCAGGGTTGCATCATAGTCTATAGAATAGGATAATATTGAGGGTGCACTATATATATATATATATATATATATATATATATATAGAGAGAGAGAGAGAGAGAGATGTATATAATCATATATTAAATTAATTCAGTTACAAACTATAAGTGATATATAACAATGTCATCTGAATCAACCAAACATTGAGAGCTATTTCTTAAAAGTTATTTGTGATAATTGTCTTATCTATATCATAATGTTGTTGTTTTTTAATGCCGCGCGCGCACGCACACACACACATAATGTGATATTTTAAACAATTGTTATGTATCAAATCTCGAATTACTCACAAACTTCATTGGTTGCCAACAACTAACAGTTAGTGTTAATCTGACAAACAATTTTTCTAGTCTCGATCAATACCACTTACATTTTGGCAGACATTATATATTTGTTGACACAAGCTTAATTACTTATGTCACTGAGCGACGACCAACCAGCTCTGTTAATTATGCAATGGATATGGATACAGGAACAAATTATTTCTAGGTTTATAGAGAAGAAGGCATAATCAAATTTAGAATCAAATAAATATTTACGCGTGTTCACTGACTGTCTTGGCAATATTGCTAGTATGAAGTAAGCTAATGATCGCTCCCCGTTTGAGTCACGTGACAGCTTATTATTTGTTTGGATGGAAACGATATTTAGCCGCGCTGAACCGTCTACCGTGTACGTGTTTATACCTTGAAATAGGATGGTAAATAATTGGTTACAATGACGGACGTTATAGTTTAAAACCTGTAACTAAAACAAATAGGAATATGGGCGATTTTGATAGATCGAATTCAGAACAGGTGAGTCGGGTATATATAAGAAATCAATTAAATATATTCGTACTCCTTAACCTTATTATCAAATTATGGCTTATCATCATCATGATCATGCTAAACAAACAATTAAGAGAATTATGAACACATCACTGTAGATCTAACACATTAATGGAACACTTCTGAACAATGGGGTCTTTCAGACTTTCTTGTTGAATTGTTTATATTTGTCTGATAGGTACTGATCGTCTGATGTTATGGATTAACTAGATTAAATAACGTACATGTTCTAATGTTCCAGACATTTAGATCTAAGATTTATAGATCTAAGTATAATTAGTCTGCACTAAAAATATGCCATTAAACAAACAATTATTAGATACTCCTGAATATTCACCCAGGTAGCAAGTATCGAGTGATTGTGGTTCCATTTTCTAAACACATTGGGTTTGTTGGAAAGTCGCTGCCCCCAGGCCCAGTTATGTAATATGGCACACATTTAGAATATTCTACTAATAAACTGTGGATTTATCAGAAGTTAAATTAATGTACATATGATTAACACTTTATTTGATGTAAAATGTGTAATGTATACAACTAAGTTTAAACTGTACAATTGTAGGTTTTATAAAAACCATGTTATTTGTAACTTTTGAGTTATTTCAACATAATCCCTGGCCATCTGGAATGGCAGTTAGAGGGACGTTTAATTGAATTATAAGTGTCCAATGGTGATCAGATTTGCATTCTGGTTCTAACAATTTCAAACTAAACTGTGAAATTAAATATTTAATGTATAAATTAAAATAATTGGGTTCACTTTAAAATATGTGGTTGTGTAATGTTATGTTAAATATGTGAAGTCTAAGTCTCCAGAATGATGAAGTATTAAAGTCTAAGTCTCCAGAATGATGTAGTATTAAAGTCTATGTAGGTAATCTGTCTAAAGACAGGTTGAAGTATCCAGTGATCACCTTGACATTCCCCTCATTACACCTGTGTTTATGATTTATTTGTCATCATATTACAGGGATAAGACATAAAATGTTGAATGTTTAAGTTACTCCCAGTTTGATCTGGAACAAAAATATATTATACTTAGGTCATCACTTCACTCAGCTAGAATGAAATATTTCAGGTATACAGTATGATATCAAGTCTATTGGTAGATACATGATGTAATATGATCGAAAATAATCAAACGTGTTATCCTAATAATTATAGTTATAAACATTGGGTGAAGAATATTTATTTTATCATATTTTATCAACTATATGTATTTTTTAGTTAGAATTAATGATTTGCCCAAAGATGTCTAGGAACAGATACTGTTATGTGTTGTTTTATTAAGTGGTCTTAATTGGGAAATGTACAAAATAATTATTTGATGTGTCTGGAAAGCTTATGGAATATGAAATAAAGAAGACTTTGTAAGATGAACATTTGTGTATCTTAGACTTTGGCATTTAAATGTTGTATTCAAAGGATATGATCTAGCTCTCTCAAATGATGATTATTTACATAGATTGTGCTTACTACATTAAACATAAATAATAACCATAGCATGTAATAACATACAGTCAAACCTGCCCTTAACGCCACCTGTCTGGAAGCACCACCTGCCATTAAGTGCCACCTTTCCAAAGTCCAGATGTGAGTCCCATTCAAACTGACCTGTCTAGATCCGCCAACTGCCCGACACAGCCAAACACCATAGTGTCAGGGTCCCCAGCCAACAATATTACCTGTCAAGCAACTGCCAGTTGCCATAATTTGATTGAGCACTGATTGTCATTGGCCGAACATCACCAACATATTGACCAATAATAGCTTTTCCCCAGTTATGTCTCCGATGGTGTATATGACATTTTGTGCTGACGGTGTCTTGGCTAGTGGGCTGTGCTATTTGCATTGTTATGTGATTAAAGGTATGGTAATTGCTGCTTGAGCAGATCTTGTTAGAGATGTGCAAACTTATAACTGATAAAGGTTTGTCAGCCCATGGACAAGGGAATCATTCAGACCATGAAGCTGGAACTTCATTCAAAACAACCGTAGAACACCATCATTCAGTTAGCAAAGGACATAACAACAACTGGTCCCGAGATACTACTGACAATATCCGTACTGGACGCTATATACTGGATCGGTAAAGGATGGGAATTAGTAGAGCCAGCTACTATCCAGAAGGGCTTCACTAAGTCTTTTTTTTACATACAGTCAGTGACTAATTAATGCGTGATTCATCTGATGATGATGAAATCCATTTGTCAATGCTGCGGCTATCCAAGGACTTGTTTAGCTGTAAATATGACAACCTTCCGGGTATAGACAGCCAGATCCATACATGTTAGCCTTCTGCTGACTGGGATCTTCTAGTCAGATAGTTACCATCTTACACAGCTAGTGACAGTGAATTAACATTAATAGAGTCACAAGCACCTCCATCACTTGACAGAGCTCAAGAATACATACAACAATTAAAAACGTTTGTTCTGCATACTGGCAATGGAACATTCCTGGATCACGTCATGGACCTACAGGTTATGAGTGTCACAATAAGGATGAATTCATCTCTAACGCAAAGCAAGATAAATGACTTTTTATGTAATTATATATATATATATATATATATATATATATATATATATATATATATATATATATATATAGTCCCCATAAATGGCATTAAGAACAGGTTAGACTGTACAATAAAGACTAATGCATATAATGATATAGAATTCTTATGATCCTTTATTGTAAATATCACAACCATTATTCCTAGTTATAACTAATTGATCAAATATCAATGGAATAACCAATGTATTAAACAGTAAGTGACATATATATATATATATATATATATATATATAAATGAATTGTGTGAGTAAAATCTGTGGCATAAAATATAACATACCTATAGACAGTTTAACATTGAGGTCAAAATGTAATTATGTATATTATAAATTAATATTTGACTGGCACATATTATTGAATGAAGATCTAGAAAGATCCATTTTCAATATCAGCTTACAACAAGGTGTCAATGTTGCTCATAACTTGTACACTATTAATAATATCTGTTTGTTTGAGTTAATGAAAGATAACTGTAGAAAATTTTAGAAAATTACAATATTAGGGTATGTATTGTATATTTATAACAAAAGAATCAGTCTCACAAACCTTAGAAGAATTGTTAATTTATTCACCTTTCAGTAGTTAATAATATTTGTTGTGACTTGTTTATTTACTAACACAATACTGTAGCTGAATAATGACTATATATTTCCTAAATGAACTACCTGTGGCTAAATATGTTTTTTGATTCCATTTATGTAAATCAGTGCACATTTCAAATGAACTTTAATAATTTATACATTGTTCTGAAATATGTCACCTATAACAAGTCTACTTTTAGAATTAGTATGTTATTCTTTATTGATAATGCTCTGATGCCATAAACTAACATTGTTTGGCATGATCCATTTACAGAACAACACACACGCATGCACACACACACACAAACTGCAACCTTTCTCCCTGTCTCTCTGTTTGTGTGTGTTCGCATGTGTATTAGTGTGTGTCTTTAGGTATGTGTGTAACTGTGTATGTGATGTTCTAGTTTAATGGATCATGCCAAACAATGCCTGGCTATATAAACAAGGTTATGCTTGAACAAATACTATTTAATACTATTAACGTTACATGAACAAATCTAAACATATATAATATTAGGTTTGTTTTTATGGTAGTAGTGACAAAATGTCTAACTAATATGGAACAAATCCATATACAACATAATTATCACACTGACATAAATGTATATTTAATGTTTCTCAGGTTTAAATTAAATTCTGATGACTTAATGATCTCTGTGAATATTTATTAAATATGTTATGGTTCCAGTTGATTGATCTCCATGTGTATATAGTTCCACCTGACCTGTGGAGGACACACCTTCGTTCAGCAGTTAATCAAATCATTGATGAAACAATTTCTGCTGGATTTATACGGTGAGTAATTTAATGTTTATGTCTTGGTTTGTGTATGATATTAATCTAATGTGTCACAGGTTGTCATATTGGTTCTATTGTGGTGTCAAATTATGGTAAGTCTACTTAATGTGGGAGATTAACTATATGAACCTTACTAATTGCTGTCTGTAAACCTGTGATAATCCTTGATAATATCTCTCATTCAACTTAATCTAGATCTGTAGTCAGGTAAAAGAAGACTACAAATTTAACAGTATGATGGGGTTTATCAGTGGTCACTCTAGACATAATATGGCTGAAGGACGACCATTCCCTCTGGAAATTTGATGATCATATATAAAACATTCCACAGACAAAGATAATACTGGAATTTAAAAACCAAACATTTAGAATAAAACAGTCTAGTTTGTTATCAATAGCTTTGTTTTTATTGTTTATGGAGAGCAGACATATTTTGATGCTTAAACAATTAATGTTTAATTAAAGGAATGATTAAATATATTTTGGGATAAAATTGTTCCATGTTTTAGTTTGTAGTATCTCAACTTGTGTCCTACACTTAATGAAAGCATTTGTTTTCATTTGAAGAAATTTTTAATTGCTGTCTTGAACTATTTTAGGTGACTCTAGCTCTAACATTGATAACTGATCTGTTAAATACTACTTTGTATAATTGGAGTATCATTATAATATATTAGACTGAATATTTTGTGTTTCTAATTTTCACATTTATGCTTTGATTGTGCATTGAAATAAACAATTTCTTAGAGCTTCGATCTGCAATATATTAGAACCAATCATCCAACACATTGCTAAAGTGGCAGTTATTAATATGGGTTGCTACCTTAGAGAAAGAGACATGTTTGATTTGTAATTTATTACTTCCCAGTATAATAACTAATTCAAAATATTTTTGGGAAATAAGGCATATTTGTGAGAAAAAGAAATAATATATATGTATTAGGTGGGTGGATGAAAAGCTCTCTTTATTATAGTGCCACTGTCCATATATGAACATTAACTTTCCATTCAAATCACTTCATAACTCTTTCTCTCTCTATATATAATTATATATATATATATATATATATATATATATATGGCCCTGTCAAAAATAAAATTTACCACCAAACTGGGATAGTAAAAATTATAACTATTTGTAATACTATACTTGACATACATAACAAACTATATCAGGCAAGACAGAGAATTTTTTTTTAATAATAAATAATTTAAAGAAAATAACTGGTTTCCTGTCAAAGTACTGGGTAAAGACTATTATTTCATCAAACAAGCTATTAGAACATGGGACTATTAAGTAAATGTTTGTGGAACTAATATACTAATGTCATAAAAAGAACTATGGAGTAGTAGTCTGTAATAACCATTGTAATATGATGTTTATAGCTTATTTATTATAGACTGTCCTGACTAATATATAGAGTAGATATTGTGTAATACTGATTACTATTGAGTGTTAAGTTGTCTTGATATATGATAATAAATGTTTCCATTTAAATTATAACACTAATATAGTCATATTATAGCCACTGACTCTAAGGAATGCTTGTTATTTACCCAGGTATATTATGTAGCTCATAGGAATTTGTGTACAATCTTATTATAGACTAATTATCAGGTGAGCTAAACCATGGCTCAGTGTAGCTTCATATTGAACAATAAATATGTTATGATTAGGCATTAAATTCATCCAGACAAAAATTTGAACTGCATTAAAGGGGAAAGATTTTGCTTTACATATGACTGCCATTTTATAAAATGTTCATGATGCATTTTAGTTATTTGTATTAATTGACTTTACATTTATAATACTTGTACTAAATGAACAATGTGTTAAAACAAGCCAATTTGGGATTAAACCAAGGTATACCTCATTAACTCAGAGATTTCTTTTCCTATAGAACGCATGCATTTAAGTGAACACTAAACAAATAACAGATGTGGTTGTTAAAAATATAACAGAGGTGATTCTTTACAACACAATATATGTAATTGTTTACTATGGGACACAGGTGGTTGTTCAGCATAGAATACGTGGTTATTAACCATAGAAAACATGTAATCATTTACTATAGAACACAGGTAATGGTTTAGAAAAGGAAATAATAAGCTGTTTACCAAATAAAACATGTTGTTGTTTACCATTGAATGGTAGCTTATCAGAGAATGTATGTAGTTTAAGTAACCACGCATAGAACACATATACCTGGTTGTTTTATCACAAAATACCAAAGGGTTGTCAGAACATACGTATGGTATTAAGGGCATTAGTATCTTTATTATAGCTGCCTAATGACCTTTTTAATATTCTTGTATGAAATATTCTGTAAAATATGTTTGTATGAGTACATTAATTAAGAATTGATTGATTGATTAAATTTATTCCAAATTATATATCGTATTTTAGATATCACAGTAGAATGTAAATATCAGAAATAATATGTATCAATAATAAAGAAAAGTCTAACATTAAAATTAAGTGTTAAGAATTAATAACATAAAACCTAGAGCTAGCTATAGTAGTTAATAATACAATATCAAGTCAACTCTTAATAATATAGTATGGTATCAAAATAAATTGATTTCCATCTCTTTTCTGATATATGACTGACAATTGGGTTATCTAGAGAAAATGGAGAAGTTTTTAAACCTATATTTGTCAAATTAACTCCAATCAGAAGGTTCCTTGAATTATAGTAGAATTAGCTGATGTATTAATGGCTTATAGCTATCTGTTATCATTGAAAACTAGTTTTCTAAAACACTAATTTGTATTGTTTGATATATAATATTCTCATTTATATACAAATTTAAGAAGTGTGACAACTGCCTACCAAATGAAAACATTCTTTCTGATACTCTCACTCTTATTTATAATTATTAATAAATTAGGCCCAATTATGAGTTATGTGTGTATGTGTCAGGTATTTCTAACTCAGATTTATTCTGCTTAAAGTTTATTGATAGAATAATGTGGCATAGCATTTTGCTACACACATCCATAGTAATATTCTATGAAATAAGATATATATTACTGTGTAGACAGATACCCAAATATAAAAAAGACATAGGAAATTCAACTGGGTGTACTCAACTTTTTTTCAGCTAATGCTCAACATATGCAAATGAACTCAATCTCAACTATTTTATATACCAATTAATGCTACAGTTGAATTCTTAGTTGGAAGATTTCCTGCAATTGAGATGGTGGTTATTTTCAACTTTTATTCAACTATTTACAGATAGTTGAATTTAGAATTCAACCAGACAAATCTGTCATTCAGCTTTTATTCCACTAGTTGAATTTAGAATTCAACTACACAATAGTTAATCTATTGGTCATAGAAACCAGGAGGTGACATATATTCTTGGTTATAATGCCCAACTCTATACTTACCTGCATACTATAATAATACTGTGAAGACAAAAAGGTCAGAGACACCCTCAGCAGCATATTAATGACTAAACCATAATGGTATACAATCACCACAATAGTTTGTGGAACTCGATATTATAAATGACCTAACTGTATAATATCCAGATTCTTGTGTAAATGGGATGTTCGTTTGCTATTAAAATGTTGATGTGCTCATATTATCAAGGTATATGTCTTTTTCAAGATACTGATTGAAGATGGCACTTCTTATTAATGGCCAACACAAATTTTTCTTTTATCAAATGCCCATTTGTCACTATGAACTAAAGACACAACCTTTCCCCCATAAAATAAGTGTAGCACCACCATTTGTTTTAGTGTTCACATGTAGAAGTCTATCTGACCTGAGTACAAATTGAATAAAATAATCAATTGGTATAAAAGTGATATTGTCAATTTTCTACAGTCGCAATTCAGACTAGTGATCCATATTATCCCTTATATTAATGGGGGAAGGGATAGTATTAAAGTACTAGTATTACAAATAATGTAACATTTAACTAATTCTTACACTAATACAAGTATTCTAGTGGGGATGTTCTAGGCTGGACAGAATCAAAAGGGGAGTCAGTTCACACAAAAGTAAATCTTGCCACAGAGCCAATTACTCAGCATATAATTACCAAGATGTGTTTGGACTGCAGTGTAAGACATGAGTATCTGAAAACACACACATGCATACACGCACACACACACACACATGCACGCACACACACACACGCACGCACACAGCAAACAAAAGATAGGACTATGTCCTGCTGTGTAATGTTGTGCAGCATTGTTTATTAAGAATATAGTGTACAAATTTACATCTTTGTATCTTGGATTATGTATTTAAAAATAATAATTTACTGGATGTTGTACATCTTAAAGGAAACATTTTATCCAGATGTAATAATTAGTCCACCACAATCAGTATGTTAAATATTTTATTAATACCTAGAGCACATATTTCAACCAGAGTAACTTCCTTTTACTTGAAATTTATTATCTATTACAATGATATATGACTGATAATTACTATGATATCTACCTGATAATTAATTAATTACAGCTATATGTTAAGGGTAAAAAATTATACACATCCTTAGCAATATCCTGGTAATTTCTAAACCTTTTCACACACGTATAGAAAATAATTTATGGTCAGTAGAACATTACCTGGTTACCTGTATGGTAGATAATGAGATAAAAATGTCTTCAACTCAAGTGTTACCAGACATCAATACAATTTCTCATGATAATATGTAGTGTAGTTTGAGAGAATGAGTAAATATAATAAACAAATTTGATTTATCTGAAAACATATAGTATCTGTTTATAGATGATGAGTTGATTTTAATATTGTTATAGATATTAAATATAAGTTAATGTTTGTAGAACATTATTAAATACTTATTTGTTTTGGAAGATTATTTATGTGTATAAATCCAGTCAAACACACATATAGTTAGATGAACACAAAGTATTTGCTTATAAAGCACATTATTAAGATGCAGTTAAGCTTAGCTAAGAAGCATGATGTAATAAATCCAAACACAAAGTAACATAAAAAGACCAATCTAATACCTTCACACATGATCTAATAAGATTGGCTTCAATGAACTAAGGTGATATTTGATTTGTGGTATTTATCATTAATCATTTCCAGTAAATCTTTGGATAATCTCGTTATAAAATCATTGAATTAAAGCCGTAGTTTAGGACGTGATGATTTCATTTGAAATTTACAAGTGAGTTTAATGATCCAGCTAGAAATAAGGTGTAAATTTCAAATAATTATTTTATTCTAATTGTAGCTTTTCTCTGTGGTATGTTCGATGATAATTAGTGTTATCCTTACATAACGTACCTGTACTCATACTTAGAATATTCTTTGAAAACCAGCAACTTAATGAAGACCTTGAGAATATATTTTCTTTTAATTATTATCCCGTCATTTGTAGAAATTGATCAACTAATGTTAGAAACCTGTTTAAGATTTAAATTGACCAGTTTTGACCTTTAATGTTTCTCATATACCATCTTTATTGTATGACACTGTGTTTATGTTTGCTAAACTGAATCTTGTTCAATCTTATCTAGTGTTAATTCATTCATTCGATATTTATAGTTATATTTCTATTTTCTGCTTGAAGCTAAATGTTTAATACTCTCAGGATTTACATAACCTTGTGTTTGAAGTATGTTTATTATTGATGTCATCTTTATTGTCAGTTGGTTTATTAAAGCATGTATAGAAAATCATTAATAAGTGTTCTTTGTGATTTGTTTAATTTCACTTTGTTTATATTCAATAATTAAGGCTAACGGCAATCTTTGTTTAATATTTACCTAACAGACTCTCCTATATATTTAGCATTAACAATTGATAACTGGTCAGTTGCTCTACCTATTTTATATCCTTTTTAGTATAACATTTAATTGTTTTAAAATCAGCTCAGGTGTTCTGTCCCTAATAAGATATGTTTGATTATTTTAGGTTATAATAGATTTATATCTCTGTTTATCTGTAATAATTGTGTAAGGGACTGGTGAGACATTACACATGTCTCAGCAAGAAAAGTCGCCACTCTGGATTCAGTCCCCTGAAGAAACGTCCAATGTTTGAATTCACGGTTCGAGATTCTCTGTGCCTGTGCCTTATAATACACAGCTAAAACACACACACACAAAATACACTGCAATAAACATATACAGCCTACATGGCCAGTAGTCATATTTTGATTACCAGTAATAAATCTCATTTCTCTAATGTAGGGTCCATCCCGAGACATCGGTGAATGCCTTGAGAAAGGAACTAGAAATCCAACTGGAGTACGATGCCAGTGATTATCCGATGCCAGCTGAGTATGTGTTCTTAAAATGTGTTGGCCGCTGTCTTACACAGGTATGTACTAACAATGATTATTGTGTTGTTTATAAACAGATTGTATACCCTACTCAGATATAATACACGATTATTAGTGACCAGGAGAGCTTCCTAACTCCCTGTAGATAGCAGGCTCTGATCCATAAATATATTTCTGATTGGTTGTATGAGTCATTCATATCAACAACATGATGCATGAATGCCCTATTTAACATCACCTTTGATACTGTATGGGATGCATGGCTATCAAAGGGGAAACAGTTTAGGAAATAAGATGATCAAGTGAAACATCCTACAAACACAGGTACTAGTAAGATTTTATCCTATGGCCTGGATTTGTGCAGTGTAATGTGTTAACATCTGTACTTGAGTGATATATCAATAAGTTAATAAAAATATATAAAGTTCTTAGTGCCATCCTGAACTTTAATAGCACTAACTGCGTCAGCAAAATTAAAGTAAAAAAGTTTTTTTCTTTGTTTATTATCATAAATCTTCTTTTCACTGATTATGAATCAGCCCATTTATCATACCATGTGCTCAAAAGTGGCTGTAAAACATCAATGATAATTAGTGATAATGAATAGAATGGGATGTTAAAGATTCAATGACAGTGACACCCTTCAGTGTATGTCACAGCCTTCTTTGTCTAATGCACCTCCCTCAATGAATAGTGTAACACAAGAAATGGATCACATACACACATATATGCACAAACACAGACACAGACATACACACACACACACAAATTATACATCACATGCTTGAGATTGAGAGATGTTTAATTATAATTGAATATGGTTGTTTGTATTCACCAAAGAGATTTTATTGTTAAAATTTGACAGTAAACATGACATATCTTTTAGTAGGCTAATGTTCATTGTAATAAAATATCTAATATAATACAGCATGTGTTGGTTGTTGTTGATGTGTAATGACTAGTTTTATGGAATGAGTCAACAAATATTTAATCTGTAAATATAATGAAAGGTAATCTTAATTAAACCTTATACCTATTCAATAAAACTCATTGATGTGAGTGTAGTAGTCATGTAGTCATTTTGTAGTTACCTTTCAGCCTTTCATTTTAACACCAAAAATAGTTGATAACAAATAAAGGTCATTGGTATTAGTACTCTATAAATATGTAAAAGATTGAATTTTTGCTGTTCCACTTTTCCACATTTTGTAGTACTCCCTCACACTTGTATGAAAAGTTTGTTTATCTTCTCTGGGGAAAGTTCTTTTAGGTTTGTTTTCTGTAATTCTATCTATTTTGACTATAATAGTCCTCACTGTTTACATATACTTATTTCGGTAAACTGTTTACAAAGATCTGTGCAGTATAACAATTTATCAGAGGTGACAGAACGATTTTAATGTTTAGGTAGTTTTTGTATTGCTGCTTTATTATTATTGTATGAAACGAGTAGAGAATTATTAATTTCAGAAAGTCTGATATTTGTTTCTTGTTAACAGATTTGTTCCTGTATGTTTTACACCACTAAAAGACATATCATACAATAATTAAATGCTTTCTAAATTTACAATTGTTATTGTAAATTTGTTATTTGTGTTATTGTGTTATTGTGTACACATTCAGATGTATTACTTCTCAAACTGATCTTAATAAACATCAGCTATTTTGTAGTGAAGCCAGTTATGATAAACCTCTACTGATTGGACTAGAAAAAAAACATTTCAAATATTCCTATTTTGTCAGCTAACCTGATTTCAACAGAAAGGTTCCTTATGTAAAGCTAGCAATTATATATATATATATATATATATATATATATATATATATATATAACAACTTTGAATAACCAGAATTATTAAGAGAATGTAAAATTATAGTACAATTAAATACTAAAACTGGAACTCTAATTAGTATCTAAGATCATGTGATGTTGTCCTAGGTTAGATATAATTCTTCATTGATATTGTAAATTAATATTCTTGATGAACAAGAACTTTTCCAGAGTTATTCCTTGGATTTGGGCTACATACATCAATTGGCCCATTAGGTCTAAATTTCATGGGACTTTTCGAGATACCATGGGACATTTGATCAATCAAAATGAAATGATTTGCAAATTCTGGATCGCATATTGTATTACAAATAAACATTTCTTATTTCCAATGAATTAATTGTCCATTTGTGTGGTTGCTTAGCCTTGATATGTTTTTTAGTTATTGAGTATGGGCGCGCCATTGGTGCAGGGCGCAGTCCTAGGAATAACTCATTATTATACCTACTCTAGCATACAATAGCATAAATAAAGGTAAATGTTGTACCATAAATCAGACATTTCACCATAAGTGAGATATCAGAGGCCAGTAATAATGTATGGTGAATACATTACTGCACTTAAGCTAGTTTTAATGTATTAGGAACTCAGTAAAAACGTTTGCCATTAACTGGTGTTAGCTTTCATCAAAACTGTTTGAATTGCTTTTGACAAAGGGAACTAAGTAAATATTTATTTCTGATCTTCAGATATAAACCATCAGACTTTGTATGATTATTTCTAAGTAAAGGCCATCATCATATATTATAGTAGTGTTGATTCAATTTTTATTATGATATTTCTAATTACTATTTGTGTATCTTATGTATAGACAATTCTATAGTCTGGATGTATATTTATTTAAAATGCACTGAAAAAAATAATATAATTCATTTTAGGAAAGGTTCCTAGATATTATAATGTTTGTATATTAAGTAGGCCACCATCTGATTTTTAGGCATTAAGAAAATATATAATTTGTAATATATTTTGTAAATTGTTTATTGATCCTAAATTTGATGCTGTAGATTTTGTTAGTACTTACGTATTTATAATTTTATCTCGTAAACAGATACTGATTTTATTTATGTTTTCCTTATTGGAATTTTAAAAGATACGACTAATACTTTAGAAGTCTGTTTTCTTATTTTAATGTTCACATTTACATTAAGCCTTATTTAGATTTTAGTATCACTTGTTTACATTACTTCTAGATAATTTTTTTTTTTAATTATCTTTCATCAAAGAAATGTATTAAAAATTCTTTTATATTTTTACTAGGTGAAGCCACGGCAGGAATATACGCTAAAAATAAAAAATTTTCAACTTCCAACAGTAAGTATACCACAGAAGTGGACTTTTTATTTCCATTACAGGTTTACGTTTACAAAATGCCACTGTTTAAAATAAATGTTGTGAATATTATTTATTTATATCCAAATAACTAGTCGGGTAATATATAATATTACTATTATAATTTACAACAGCGAGGTCGTCATCCACAAACGTTGATGTTAACGCCAAGATCACTGAAGCGCCATGTAATTCAGTATATTTAGTGATATATTACCTTAACTATATTTATGTTAAACACATTATAATTTCCACTGACACACTTTGATATTTTGTTCATTAAAAGATCATTTACTATTTTATTATTTTATATTTTGCACATAATTGAATGGTATTTTTTTCACTCTTACTTTTTTGTTTTTAATGGTGCATCTTTATGGCATTTTTAAAATCAGATGTATAAGTTAACATACATATACAGAGTCAAAGAGAGAGAGGGAGTGGAAGACAGACAGACACACACATACACTTACACACACACACAGGCAACACATATTTCCTGCCATATATCCATTTAATTGTTATAATTTGTTCTACTTCTTTTAACAATTTCTAATTTTAATTTCACAAAATCTGTACAAAACAGTGGAATTTAATGTCATACTTGTGGGATATTGTCAGAATTTAAGAATATTAACTTCCCAACCAAATAAAAATCAGTTTGTCTGAGATATAATTTAACTTTTTTATGTTAATTATTATTAATTTATATAGAGAATTAGTGTGTTATCAATATTTCAGACATTAGCAGCAGAGATCTATGTATTAGATGCTATAGCAGCTGGTGTACGCTACACTCCATATAGTGGTTCATCATCACAGAGTAGTTCAGTTCGCTATAATGGTACACCTCGCAGTGATAGGAGTGAGTTCTCAGGGCACAAACCAATACCACCAATCAGACGCTCACATATCAGTACACAAACTAGTGAGTAACTGTACAAAATGCACATATGTGTTTGTGAACTTCTTTTGCATGTACGTGTGTTTTATGTGAACTAATATTGGTAGAAGTGTTGATTTTATATAAATATCCACCATAATCAACTGCACCGTGTATCATTATTATGCACATGATTATATATTATAGTAATTCATCATTGTCAGTATTTGTAGGATACATTCCACATTTTCTCAGTCAGCTAAGTGAGTATTATATATATATATATATATATATATATATATATATATATATATATATAATAATGTTGTGATGGAATTTAATGGAATTTATATTACTCACTTTTGTTCAAACAACCAATAAACATATTATTTCAGTATTAAGACCATATTTTATTAGAGAAATTTCTTTGAGAATTGGTTTGATATCTTGTCAGTTTTATGTGGAAATAATCCAATAAGAAGAAGAGTGACAAACTGTCTAGAAGTTATCTAGCTGACAGAGTCACTGTCCTGTGATTTGTACAAATATCCAACTGCTAATATAGCCAACAATTACCCTATGGTCACCCCCCCTCCTTATTGAAGGCATTCATCCTTTGTTGAGTGTAAAAATGGCCTGTTTTGTTGTTATCTTTTATTTAACATTTATTGTGTCATGAGTACTAAATGTTTTAGATGTTTGCCAAGAATTATCTCCAAAATAATTCTTTCTTTGGAATTTCTGATGACTTTATATGAAGCTGATGGTTCCTTTTGTCAACAAACTGTTTATGTACTTTTGTTGATATGTTTATTTATCTTTCGATGTTTCTTTAGACTATAATCATCATAAGAACTGCATACATTGTATGTTTACTCTGTATTTTATATCTGAGCATAGTTTGATATACACTGAACTAAATGTGCTTAAGAATCTCAGTTATTGAAGATATATACGAAAACTGAGTGTAACATCTGTAGTTATCAATCATTTAAAATACATCTGATATAAAATGACATTTTGTTTGAGCCAGATGACGAACTATTTTCATGATTCAGTTGTCATAGTAATTTGTTGTGGATATTTCCAATTTAGAATTCTATTGATTAGGAAGACTTAGTTGATATTGTGCTATCTACATAGTATCACAATTACTCTAAAATGCTACACAGTAAACCTGCCATGATGACTGTCTGATTTAAGAGAAGAGATTTTCCATCATAACTATCATAATATAACTTCTGTGTCTGCTACATCTCAAATTAAAATTAAATCATAATGATAGTCTCCCAAGTTAGGTAGTAATCATATACATCTATGTATACATGTAGATATACATATACATATATGTGTTTTCGATCACTGACTGAGAAATGTTGTATGTATTTTGTTTAACTGATAAGATGGCTGTCATTTAATTGTTATCAACCTTCACCTTTGTGGATATTATTGTGATGAAGTGACAGGTTTGATTCATCAAGCCAAATTCATACTCATATTACGATCATCTGTAAGGATGATTATGTTATTTTTAATATTTAAAACACTACATTTTACAAAATATTTATTAATACATTTTAAGACTTTTATTTTCATAAATTCGATATTAAGTTAATTTTATTGCTGCATTCCTGATATGGTTCACTTGTTGTATTGATAGATCTATCATTATATAATATCAGTAAACGGATTGATAGATCTATCATTATATAATATCAGTAAACGGATTGATAGATCTATCATTATGTAATATCAGTAAACGGATTGGTAGATCTATCATTATATAATATCAGTAAACGGATTGGTAGATCTATCATTATATAATATCAGTAAACGGATTGATAGATCTATCATTATATAATATCAGTAAACGGATTGGTAGATCTATCATTATATAATATCAGTAAACGGATTGGTAGATCTATCATTATATAATATCAGTAAACGGATTGGTAGATCTATCATTATATAATATCAGTAAACGGATTGATAGATCTATCATTATATAATATCAGTAAACGGATTGGTAGATCTATCATTATATAATATCAGTAAACGGATTGATAGATCTATCATTATATAATATCAGTAAACGGATTGATAGATCTATCATTATATAATATCAGTAAACGGATTGATAGATCTATCATTATATAATATCAGTAAACGGATTGGTAGATCTATCATTATATAATATCAGTAAACGGATTGGTATGAAGAATGAATGCTGTCACTTTACTAATTTTCCAGTTCCATTATTTTGATTGTTTGTTTTATGTTTGATGTATTTACTAATCATTATATCTTGATTAGAGGAAGAAATGAGCTTCTTTTTGTCAGCTTTTTATAAGCTACACAAGTCGAGGGACATTTCTTAACACTGATATTGAGCATGTGATTTTCAGAAATCTAATCCTAACTCACTGATAATATCCATGGTGTCTGTGTATTAATCATGTTTGTTCTGTGATAAACACTTTGATTGATTTACCCAACAAATGGCTCTCGGTGACTTATCTTCCTATCTTTTGGTTTATAACCAAAAGATGATCTCTGATTTGGTGAGTGATCTGTTTATTCATTGGCCTTTGAGTGTCAAGTTAGTGCATGAGTACTATGTGGTGCCACTTGTGTAGCTCATCATTGTAAACAAACTCAAGCTGGTACTGTATACTTCATATGTCGGCCTAATATAGAGTCAGGATATGGACTGTATCCTGTAGTCATTGAGTATGATTTAGACTCCAGACTGTCTGTGTACATAACTTTTCTGCTCTAAATTTGCTTGCCTGGCATAATGTTTACATGTCATAATGTTTACATATCACTTATGTTTACATATCACTTATGTTTCATGGCTGTTATTTTTTATAACTATAATTTCACATTACTGGTAGCTAGTGTTTATAATTCTACAAATATAAATATATGACAAAACATAAACAGTACCAAGTTGTGGTTAATTCTAGTTGATTTGTGCAATAATGTTATGCAACTAAACAGTATACAAACTACATGTGTGCATGCGTGCATTTACACAGAAAGACACACAGATAGACCCCCCCCCATACACACACACATACATGCACACAGATAATTATTAACTTGTTTGGTTGTTGTTGTTGTTATTGTTGTTGTTGTTGTTGTTGCGACCTTTAATTTTGATATTTAAAATTTTGTCTTTTTTATTTTAATTAATATCTTCTTTAATCGTCTAGTATGTTATTTGTGCTGATGATAATTCAAAACTTGAAAACAGTTCAAATAATTTACGCTGAATGAGACTCTAATTGCTCAGATTGCATACTAAAGTTTGAACTTAGATGAGCCAACTATAGTTATTTATATTAAGCCAGCTTTTTTTGAAGTGCTGTGAACTATCTCTCAAAATTAACAAAAGCCAAATTGAATGAACCTGAGGTTTGACCAAAACACCATTGACATCGCTTTTTTAGGAAATTAAAAGTAAATAGTACTATAAATATTGATTGTACATGATGACATGAGACCAGTATGTTGTCATCACGTCTGTTGCCAATGACAACAAGTCACACTGACTATTGAATTGTGGGATTTTCTATTCTCTGAACTCTAACCTTATTTACTTAAAATCTCAAAGGCACTAGATTTTATTATTATTCATTATGTTATTTATGCTTTTGATCCTTGGATATTCAGCAAATAGAGTGGGAGTGCAAATTTTAATGATGGTAACTTGAATATTTCAAATAACTCGCATGTTTACAGCATTTAAACGTTTACGGATTTACTATTGTTGATTGTTTGTCATAAATCATGAGGTACTTCTAATTCTCTTCTCACTCACTGTATTAGTATATGGATAGATTATATAGCTTTGTATATTATATATTTTTACAATTACGGTAATTATTTATATTTAACAAGAATGCATTTTAATCTGAATCGTGTACTTTATTTTTGCTATATTTCTTATTAATTGGCATTAATAGCTTTATTTATGAATATTCACAACTATGTTCTACCTTCCTGCTGGCCATAAATCCACGTATATTAATTGAAAGATCCTCTCCTCTCTTCGGTGCACCAAAATTCAGTTATATTTCTGCACTATCTTTGCTAAACTGTACATAGTTTTCTAGGTTAGTGCTTTTTTGTATATTTGGAGAATTGTGTGTGTGTGTGTGTGTGTGTGTGTGTGTGTGTGTGTGTGTGTGTGTGTGCATGTGCATGTATGTGAGTATGTGGGTGGGTGTGTTTGTACTGATGTGTGTGTGCTCCACTTTTTGTTTCAGTTTGCTGTCTGTTGATAAGTTTGTATTAATTGCGCCACTACAAGCATTATCAACAACAAGGCATCACCAAAACATGTCTCAGTATTGAAAGTCGGTCCTAGATTCAGTCCCGTATTAAATCATTCAAAAGTTTTATTCCTAAACCATGATTCTCTATGCCAGTGTGTTATACCACTGAGTGATATATAATAATTATTTTTACATTATCGTACAATGTATGTGATTTTTAAACAAAAGTTTAACTACTGCTTGTAGTAGGTAATTAACATAATATTTTTATTACTCAGTTATATATTAGTTTGAGTTTTAATTCTAGGATTTGTGTATTTGCTTTTTTTTCATTGTGAATACAGAATGATACAAATAATTCCTTCCAGAAAGGCATTTTAATCATCTTATGATTGAGATATTTTAATAGAATTGATAATTGACAGCACAAATGGCACCTGTGTTTACCTTCAATTTATTGCTCTTGAAGTGACTTCTTCAGCCATTAGTCTTGTCACTAAAAATGTTCCAGTTTAATATTTTGTGGCCAAACACAATGTACAAAAATTATTTGGATACATCATTCTGTATTAGACAAATGCTGAAACTTACATAATGCATGTACATGGATTTTAATAACATAGATATTTTTAGAATATGAACATCAACTTTTTATTGAATGGTTCATATAACTTAGTGAGATGATTTTTGTTATCTTTTGAGCAATTTAGTTTAATTTGATTTGATATTTTTGCATTATTTATGCTATTTAGATTAGTTTTAGTGCTTGTTTATTTATTGCTTGTCTTTTTTGTTTGGTTTTCTTTATTTCCTGTAGGCGAAGCAGAATCTAAGTCTTATAAATCCCAGTCAGTCACAAAAGTTGCCCCAAATATATTTGTAAATGAGCCATCATCCGCTACCAGCAAAGGCACTCAACACAGTGATCCTAGCTCTCCATATCCTTACGACGTAAATTCACAAAATCCTGAAAATCAAAACTATGAGTCACGATTTGAACAGTTAGAAAGTCCGATGGGCGATGAGCCTCAGAAGACGAGGCATGTTGCATTCACTACTCCAACACTAGCCAACCATCGATACTTTACACCCCAAAGTGCCAGTCCAACAAATACCCCCGATCCTTTGTTTGTTCGACAACAAAATGGCCAGCAGCAGGGTGTCTCCAGTGAGTATCTACCCCCTCTTAGTGCCACCCCACCTTCATCCGCAGATCAGTCACGGAATGCTCTCAATTATAATCACCCACAACTAAACTCACCCCAGCGCAGTCCAAGGGATCCCTATCACTCTGAAAATCACAGCAGCTCACAGTCACGTTCAGGATCAAATGATAGAGAACAAACAAGTCCCAATCCTGGCATTTCAGATGGTCCTGGACTCAGCGATGAAGAACAGCAAAAGCTTGATGATCTTTTAAGGTAAATATTCATCAGATAAAAGTTGGATAATATTTATATTCCTGTATATATACTATAGTAGCTGAAAGATAACACTGTCATGATTACCATAATATTAGTGTTGGAGTAATTATAAACTGAAGTTATCGTTATTAATATTTAATGAGTAGGTGCTTTATTCTAATTGTTATTTATAGTTTTTAAGACCTGGTTTAGGTGTCTGATTATTTAAATAATTTGTGTAGCACTTAGATTATTTAAGGAAGTTGGCTCTAATAGAACATTTAAGGTGATAATGAAGGCAACAACACGTGGCGTTTTATACCAAAAATACATACACTTAGAGTTAGAGAGAGAGAGAGGGTGTATGTGTGTGTGTTCATGTGTGTGTGTTAAAATTGTACAATACACTTAACCTAGCCAAATGATTTGGTTTTAATTACCTTGTAACAAGTGAAAAATAATATTACAAGTAGTCATATAAGAAATTATAACGTTTTTTATTGATTTCACTCAAATTTGTGTATTTTTAACACATTTGATTTATGTTAGCTGTCAAAGTATATTATACATTGTCCAACTTTACATCAACATAGCTTTTTTAATAAATTGCTTTTGTTTAGCATAAAATAGAAAATGCATACCTCAATATCACTTAATATGCTTAATCTGACCAATTTAATCATTGTTGCATATTAATAGTGTCAAGCTTACAGTGTCAGTTATATTGTCTGTCACACACACGCACACACACACACACACACACACACACACACCACACACACACACACACACACACACACATATATATATATATATATATATATATATATATATATAAGTTTGTATTATATAAATATTATTTAATAATATATATATATATATATATATATATATATATATATTCTTCCTAATATCTGCCCTTAATGCTAAGCTGTCTAATGCAAGTATTTATAAACTTGTTAATAAGCTATGGCAATAATATAATTAGCAAACATTCCTTATAGCTTGTATAATTTTTCTGGTTTTCTGTTCTGTGTCTAATTACCATAATAATTATTGTGTCTTATTATGATCTTTATTCTTTCCTCATCTTGTGAAGACAAAAAACACGGAGCTCTCATCGGTATGTTGATTGATACACTGACAAAGAGAAATGGCTCTCATTCTCATTTTGTTTACCTTTGTGTCAAATGTATGTTTATTCATTGTGTGTGTCTGTGTGTGTCTGTGTGTGTGTATATGTGTGTGTGTCTGTGTGTGTGTGTGTATGTGTGTCTTAGTTCTTAGTGTCTTAGTAATAATAATGATGGATGTTTCTTAATCATTTATATATATATATATATATATATATATATATATATATATATATATATATACAATCTCTCTTCTAACATCTTGCTTTGACAATTTATTTATATACAGACGAAAAAGGGAGGAAGAGGAGGAGGAAGAGAGGAAGAGAAGAGAATGGGAAGAAGAACAAGAGAGGAGGAGAAGGGAAGAAGAACAAGAAAGATTTGGAGAAGATGACGACGAAAGTGAGGAAGAGAGACGTCGAAGGGAGGAAGAAGCGCGGCTTGATGAAGAGAGGAGGAGGCAGGAGGAAGAGAGAAGAAGGAGAGAGGAAGAGAGAAGGAGGCTGGAAGAAGAGCGAAGAAGACAAGAGGAGGAAGAGGTAATAGATGGATATATTTCAACAGGGAAACCTATACGTATTATGGGAACAACCTTAAAATCATGTCTACTGATCCATGAAAGTGGATGTCTTTCAAGGCTGATTTCTTATCTTTATTAATGGGTATTTATGGCTATTGCAAGGTGAATTTTAGAGAGAGGCAGTCTTATAAGATAGGTTGTCTTTACTGATGTTTTGAATTGGTTGTTTACAAGTTCAAAAGACAGTACGATACTGATTATTAATAACAAATATAAATTATATTATATAGTAACAATACAAAATAGCTTTGAACAGATGAGTTGTAAATCCAGATGACAAAATTCTAATATCCTCTCACAATATGTTCTGTTAGTTAGGGGCTGTTACTGTTTATATTTATGCATAAGATGCAAATATATTCCTAACATCTAATTTTGAGAAACTATATCCAAAAATATCTGACAGATTAAATACCTACAAATATTTTACTGTATAGTTATCAATGTTTCCACCATAAGTTTGCACTCCCAAGAAGTCACCCCCCAACCATATGTCTTAGGTGTAACCAGTAACAAGATTCACAACTGAAATAAACTCAAGTTTCTATCATGTGTAGGGCAGATATTGGGTGAATTCAATTCCGGAATTGGAATTAATTATTTAAAAAAATGGAATTTGAATTGAGAAATTTTGAATTGGAATTGAAGTTTCCTACAATAAAAAAATCCAAAAATTAATTTACCATTTTTACAATGTTAACACTTACATGTGGTGTTACCAATATACTGGAACCATAAGGATCCAGAACTTTGGTTCCTTTTATAGATATGATGATTGATGTTGTACGGCCACTTTTGTGCACATGGTAGGCTAAATGGGTCGGGTTCCTTTTATAGATATATATATATATATATATATATATATATATTAGATATGCACACTGACCATGGCACCCCAGGTGAGCATTTAACCAATTAAAATGGTCTGGATACGATGGGCTCCACCCCAATACTCCCTGGTGAAAAGATCATGAACTATTCAAGAATCGTGCATGAACAGTTCATGCACAGAATTCATGAACAACGCATGAACAGTTCATGAATGGTTCTTGAACATAAAATGGTCCTATTCATGAAAAGTTCATGAACATTTCAAGGCACAGAGTTGAGGAACTGTTCAAGAACATTTCAATGCACATGGTCCATGAACAGTTCATGAACCGTTCTTGAACATGAAATGGTCCTATTCACTGTAAAATATGCACATTTCAGTAAGTGACAAACTCCAAACTAATTAGTTTCATTATTTATTTTATCATAAAAATAATCATTTCTCATGTAAATAAAATATAATTCAACTGCCTGGTTTAAACAAATCTGAACTCAACTAAAATTTGGAGCTCAGCTCTGGGCAGACTGTGACTGTCACTGACATTGGGCTACATGGTTACTCCTTATGGTAATAGTAGACCTCTAGATCTATTACCTAACAATAGTAACATTATATTTACAATTGATGCCACTAGTCTAGGTAGTAGGTCTAGATCTAGATCATATTAATGATACTTCATAAGATGGGTAGATAAACATGTCTAGGTGTTAAAACATAAACCGTTTATTATATCTATATGATATCTCAGTATCTGTTTAAAAAATATACACTAATACACTATAATAGTCAAATAGAAATCTGAACGTTACTTAGAATTAGATGTAGATCTAACAGTATCATTATGATTAGAGTCTAGACTCTAGATATAACCCCTTGTTAATGCCATCTCCTGCTCTCCTTTATGATAATTGGAAAATCCTTTCTTGATGTAACAATGCCTGTGTATTTAACGATACTCAACAGGCTCTGCAACACCCAATCAACTAAAATATACATGCTGATTTAAGATGGTCACACTTGAAAACTTCTTAAAGCTGTTATAAACAACACCTGTATGCTGCTGCTCTTAAACCACTCAACCGTTTAAAACAAAACTAACAATCATTGACCAATCACATCACCGGAAAATATGCCATAGTTTCGAACGATCAGCGCGAGAGTTCACGCATGCGATTTATAGGCCTAGTTGTTGTTACTTCTAAACCCGGCACTTGGTAAGGGGACAGGTTCGATTCCAGTAAGAGGTCGAAACTTTTCCAGAGATTAATTTCTCGGCTCAGAACATTGTGGGTGGTTAACCACGTTAAATGATGCTACCTTCTCCACTGAATTATTAAAAATAAAGGGGGACGTTGTCGTTAAAGACCCCCTGAGGACGTAAAATAATTAAATACTCTGGCAGTAACCACCTTAATAAAGGTTTCATGGTATTTCAGCTCCATCTTTCATACTGCTCCTCTTTGAGTGGTGGGAGAGGAGATCCTCAACCACTCCAACATAGAGGCTGTGCCGAATAAGTGACAGCCTGGGGATTCCCTTCCCAAACAAACACAAAGAATCCGAGATAGAAAACATGTTCTTAGTTTAATTATGAATATTTGACTTAGAATTTGAATCATGAATGGAATTGACAAAATGAAATTGACCCAATGTATGACAATTAATGGTCTTAAATGTTGGTATTTCATCGTAGAAACGAAATAATATGCCAAAACTACTTGTTTCACATGTTTTTGTTCTCGGTAAAAAAATCGGACTTTAAATATTTTCAGCAATTCTTGAACTCATGTTTATGAATGGTATATGAGGTTCTTGGAATGTTCTTCAACAATTCTTGAACTAGGTTCATGAACGCTTTATGAATGGTTCATGAACCTTTGCAGATTCATGAAATATTCTTCAACCATCCATGAACCAGTCATGGTGAACATTTCATGAGTAGTTCATGAATAGTTCAAGAATGTTCATGAACAGTTCATCATGTCATGAATTTCATTTCACCGGGGCTGTCACAACACCACATAGCATGCCTGTAATCTATATAGAGGTATTGCTATTTAGGAATTTACCCCCATTCAATGTTTAAAACAGGCAACAAAATTAAATCCACAAATTAATTTATTATTTAATTTATTATTTTAATATTTCTTCCATGACAATCCTACTTGAAATATAAACTACTCGGAGTATGTATTCCAAGTAAGTACATGCAGTACCTACTCATGATAAAAAGTATTAGGCAAAAAATTGATAAATTTGAGATGGAATTGACAAAATGGAATTGACCTCATATCTGATGTTGAGTAGAGTTATCATTAATCCTAATTCTAGTCAAAGTAGAAGTCACTTTCATGACAATATGATTATTGTATAATGTTCTTCATTTATCATTCTGTCAGTGTTTATCTAATGTTTTGACGACCATCTTAATGATATTGACAAACTTTGTGGGTGTGTCATCAACTGATAATACGTGTACTTAGTCTTTGGTCAAGACAAACATTGCTGTTTTCATAACAAATATTCTAGAATTGTAAGTTCTTGTTGTTTTTATGACAGCATTGTGTGGATAGAAAACCAATATTTAACCTTTTGTGAGTTTTACTTTAGAACCAAGTTTGAATGCTATCTTTAGATCAGTATGAACTTGACTTTTTGTCTACAGTAAACCAGATATATATATATATAGCCATTGATCATGTTGAAAATAATAAAATTATATGACTTTATAGTGTACTTTGACTTGGTTACTATAATAAATATTGTTTAATTTTGTGGATGTCAAATATCTACTATCTAGTATAAATAAACATAAAAGTGAAGATGATCAGTAAAGAGACCCCCAAAAATAACTTAATACTTTGATTGATAACAAAATCAATTTATCTTTGAACTTTTAATGTTGTTTATTTTGTTCTGTAGAGCAAGAACAGAGACAATAGTAGACGGACACCAGGTGGCCGAAGCTGTAAGTAGTTAGAGATGTTTACCATTATTATACTGTCTGTAAATAAAACAGTAATCAGGTACAGTAAAAGTTCATTGTATTAAACTTGTAGGGGGCTAGGATATTAAACATTTGAGACAATCAAAGTTCAAGGTTGCAAGAAGTATGTTAACCTTAGAAAAGAAGCTTGAACTGACTTTAGTTAAGACAAGTTAATATTAAAGATGACCAAATATGACACAAGCTTTTATTGTAGAGTTAGATGAGGGTTTCTGGTTGTTTTCAAAATCATATGAATTTTAAGTTAAAGAATGAAACTGTGTTTTTCGTTTTGTTAATTTTATCAGTCCTGCTAAATGAACAGTGAAAATTGATAAATGGTTCATGTGATGATAATTTAATGTTATGGGTGCAGTTGAATATTATGTTTGTTATCTCCCAGAATATTATTCATGTAGTATTTTTGCCAGAATTATACAATTGTAACAATGGGAATAGTCTTATTGACAAGGTATTGTCAAAAGTTACTGTTGTTGATTGTTAGTATAGATTATTTGATTTTAAATAGAACAAATAGAATTATATCTGGAAACATAAACTTCCAGTTCTTGTGAAATATATAGTTTTCCTAAAATTCTTTTGTTTATAGAAACAAAATTCAGATCAGCAATATTTAGTTATTTTTATTCAAGTAACTTTTTCCATTTTTTATATTTAAAATATGAATAAAAAATATATGTTTTCACAACATAAGTAAATTTTATACTATTTTCTTAAATCACCTATTATTACATGTAATAATGAATATATTTTGAAACATTATTAGCATTTGAAAGTATATCTATTGTGAAATATCTGTACTGGTTTTATAAATATAGAATAAATTCAGAAAAATAAAAAATAAGAGATGTACTTTTTCACTGCATATTTCCTTAATGAAGTTTGTAATTTGTGTTTTATAAACCAGTAAGTGAACTGCGTCAAGAATTAGAGCAAGTACGACAAGAAAGACTTGATGCAGAAAAGCGTAGAGAAGACCTGGTTAAAAAAGCAAGACTTCTGCAGAACAAAGCACAACAAAGAAGAAACCAAGGTTAGTCTGTAAACATAATTATTAATACTTCTGTGGAAATTGATGTGAATTAATGATTCGAGCACATTCAATATGGTTAGTTGATAAAAGTTTCATTCACGTTGTGTAATGTGTAGCTATTAATAGAAAGTGTGTTCATGTCTTTGTGTAGAAATATACACATTTTACCAAACTGTCATTATATATACACAGACACTGTAATTGTATTAATTCTAATGTGTGTGTTTGTGTGTGTTTGTGAGGGAGTAGTCAAAATGTTTACTTAATTTACTTATTTCAAACATCAGCTGATTGTTTTTAGTGTACTTGAGTGACTCTGTTATATAAATTTATGATTTTTTTATACCAAGACAGTCATTGAAAAATACAAAACTGTACATGATCTTTGTCCTTTATAACACTAATATATTTGATATATATCAGTAATATAACTTCTATTGTTTATAAAGCTGATCCAGTTGTAATGGGAGAATCATCAAGGAGTAAGACAGCTCTATATGTTGTAGTTTTTTTTTCTCATCCCTGTATATAGTATGTATATGTACACACACACACACACTTGCATGTCTGCAGCATGTACACATTATTAGCATTCATCACATATATATTCTGTTACTATCTCCAGCTTATAATATTCTGTGTCATCAACGTGTTACAAGCTAGAGAGCGGTATTTTGCTGTGATTACTTCACCCCTCTTTCACTCCCTCCTCCACATTGTGTCATGTTAAATGTGCAATTAATCAGATATATTACAGTCACCTTGCTTACATATGTGTACATGTATTCATGTACACTATGTGTAGATGTAAATCATATATTCATATACAACATGTATATATATATATATATATATATATATATATATATATATATCTGTGGGTGCATGTGATATACACAATTATAATAATTGGTGTAGGTTAATTATAATATGGTTTAATATTATGATTTTTAAAATGACAATATTATATCAGATATTGAGTATTGGATAAAGATGACATGAGATGTCACAGATGACATGAATGTTTTATAGTTTCTTCATTATCAAGCTCATCTTTCTATCATGAAAATCTATCATTAATTTATTTTATCAAACAGCTGTTGGTGCCAGACCAGCCAGAAGATGCTTTAACGATGTGACCAGACAAAGATATTGCAGTATTAAAACTGACATATAATAATTATAGTGAACCCCTCCCAAATTATATCACCAACAAATTGTTAGTTTATTGGAGTATGGGAAGAAAAACACGGAAAAAATAATAATATCTAATACATTAATGTAATGTATAATAAATAAATCTATAATTATGAAATAGATAGATAATGATGAGACCTAGTGACATGATACTGTTTAAGATTGACTCAATAGAAATATGAAAAAGAACACAAACAATATGTGTCATCTTGTATAATAAATAATAATAATAATAATGCAACATTTTATATAGTGCTCTATATAATTGGACTAAAATTATGCTAAATCGCTTTACAGATAAAAGAAGTAGTTCAACATGTACCTAGTTTAGACTTTAAAACATTATAAACAATTTTCAATTTAGACTTTAAAACAATGATGACATGGCTATGAATATGCAATGTCAAAGTAATGCGTCTTAACATTCTTCTTGAACAAGTTGAGGGACTTAGACTACCTATTTATCATTAGTATATTGTTCCACAGGGAGGCAGCTGACTCGCTGAAACAGAGATTTCCATAAGTTATTGTACGTGTCTTTGACACACATAACAGGCAACCTGATCTCAGTGAAAAAATATTATTAATTTATGCAGTAATTTATATATTATTAATGAATAATTATATTTAATAATATAAATACATGTTACTAATTATAGTTTATTTAATTTGGTGCAATTATAACTTACAAGTTTTAACTTATAAAATTAAACTATTATAATCTTTAAAAGGGTTATGTCAGAACAACGTTATATTAAAGACAAACCCCTTCTGAATAATAAATAAAATAAATATGTAGACACACACACATACAGAGAGAGAGAGAGAGAGAGAGAGAGAGTTTCCTGTCTTATATTTAATTAAGATTATCAACAAAATCTGACTGAGGTTAATATCCAGTGCAATGGCTGCACAGAGTTTAGCTCTGTTAAATGTATAGTATATGTGTATGTGTACAATACGTCTATAATTATATCTGGGCATATCTGAAGGGTGTTTCATCTTTGACTTCACTTCATTACTTTTGGAGGTCACTCGGTCCATTTAGCCTATCATGTGCACAAAAGTGGCAGTAAAACATCAATCATCATCATTATCATCATCAATCATCATCATGATCATCAACAATTTATTCAATGTTATTTTTATTAAATGGTTTTATGGCATTAATACTATTATGGCTGTTATAAATATTTACAAAAATATGTAGTAGCACACTTTGCTTTACTTAACTTTGGCTCTGCTCAGTTTTGGGATAAGTGTGGCTCATTATGGAAATAAGACAAACGATGAACAACATTATGTAATAGAAAAAGTGTTAATATGGAATTAATAGAACTACAAATTATTATATAACGATGATGATGATGATGATGATGATGACTACTAACATCTATCAACAATATGATATGCAGAAGAATTTCACTGCTGCATTATATCTATTTCCACAGAAGCTAAGGCATTATGATGGGGCCAGAATATATATATATATATATATATATATATATATATATATATATATATATCTGGTCAGTTCATGAGAGAACCTTTATAAGCATACTATCTGTGTTATATTTATCATCATAATCTTTCAGTTTTATTGCTAGGTTAATTAGTGTATAATAAACTTTAGATAAACAAATGATTATGACTACAGAGTTAAGTTTCTTATCAGTGTATTATCTTTGTGGCTAATATGATGTGTTTTATTCTGTGTACAGCCACATGTTGACACAGGTACAGTGATATGTTTAGTTATCATCTGTATGTCTCTACGTGATCTGATGTAATATCAACTTCTGAGCCAGAACAATAATGGTCAAATTCTTAGATATGATCAAGCTCAGACAAACAATATTATGTATTAAAGTGCTTAGAGGTGATCCTTATGGATCAGTAAGTGTCACACACACACACACACACACACACACACACACACACACACACACAGGTTTCTAGTATTATATCTAGTTATATAAAGTGACTCACTATAAGAATGGATGTTTTCCCAGCACATTATTTTTATCAATTCTCTGCTTTGAGGTGGTTATGGTTTTATCTCACATTTTGGAAAACAGCTTATGCTTTTATCATAACTGTGATGTTTTATGTGTTTGAATCTGTTCATAATTCAGTATGTGATATATATTATTGTATTTAGTGACATTTTAGATTGAAAAGGTTATCCTATAGCAAAAACTTAATTGTTAATCAAAATATTAAGAATGTTTTGTAGTTAATTATATAAATGTCTTTTGCTTTAAGTTAACCTATTGTAATACATGTGATGTGTTTACTTGCATTACAAATATATCTTCTTGATTTAAGGACCCAGTGTCTACTCTTATCCAGTTGAGGCTCATATATATATATATATATATATATATATATATACACACACAAACACACACACACACACACACACATATATATATATATATATATATATATATATATATATATATATATATACATTCACAATTGTCAACTGCCATGAAAGAGTTAAATTAATTCAGTTCAAATCAGTTGGAAGAGTTTTTCTAGCTATTTATGCTCACATTTTATAATATTAAATATAATCCAGTATCAAATGTAAACACTATGTGTTTGTTGTGTGTATGTATATGTATGTCAAATACGTATATGTTTAATATAGAAATAAGATAATTTAAAAACATTTCACTGTTGATCGTAAAAGGAAGAAGCCAATCCACATTAAACATGTAAATAATTATTATACATTATCATATATTTGTAGCACGTGATTTGTGGAAGAAAAAGTATTTTGAAGAGAAGAAGAGAACTGCTCCCCTTGAGGAACAATGTAACAAACTGAGGAATGAGTTAGAGGCACTTCATCGTAAGATTATGGCCCAGTTAGATAACAACAAAGAAACATTCCGACGACCTGGAGATAACAAACCATCACAACAGGTTTGATTAAAACATTATTATTTTAACTGATTTTCTTTTGTTATGAAATAAACATCACTGGCTTTACACACTTAACTCTGAGCTTATTGCTGATAGGCTTGTATTAACTAAGGTTTGTCTGATGTAATTTGTGTTTTTGTTCATATATGTATGTTTATATATGCTTTATTCCAAGGATGCGATGTTGTTTGGGAATTGGGTGAAAATCTGGTCACTTTTGTGAAAAAGCAATACACACTAATTGATCAATATTTATTATTATTGTGATTTTTCATGCCAGCCTTAAACATATTGTGTGTTGTACAAGCCTTATGGATTAATGCTCTATCTGTAGTGTGTATGTGTATGTGTTCACGTGTATGTGTGAGTGAGAGAGACAATGAGAGGACTGAATGAATGTGTATAGGCCAGATACTTGTATACCAGTAGCTGTCAGTCTGAGTGCCTTAATTTTACATCTATTATAGTGAATGAATAAATTCCATTGCCCCATTAACTAATATATGTTTCTGTCATTGTCTTTGCCATACTAATAACATGATGGATGTCCTCACAACAGTCAACGGTATGTTATATACGTGTATATACACTATTTCCATTGGGTACCATTAACCTATTGTGTGGACTAAAATACACTGATGTATTTTAAGTGTAGTGTTCATAACATTTTATATCTTCACTTCTCACTATACTCACGTATTAATTTTAAGTCACTAATTGATGTTCTGTCATAATACATGTAGATACACTAAACCACATTTATGCATGATCTGTTTTGTCATTTTGATGCATGGTTTTGCAGACACGTATAATGTCACTACACTCACTGATAGTTCATGCTAATATTCCAGTTTATTTTAGCAAATTATTTAATAAGATGTTGTCTTAATTAGTTCATACAAGCAAAATACACTGAAGTTATTTTATTTACCTGGATATAAAATTGATGACTGTTATTCAGTCTGTTGTTAGAGAAGTCTTCATTTGCTAATAAATGTAAATTCTCATACAATTAATTTTGTACTCTTTCTAAATTGTGAAATGACATAAACCATTCACATTTGTATTATTTAGTATGAAATAAATAATTCCATAATTTGATATTCATAATTAGAAGGCAACAAAGCATTAACTATAAATTAAATTGGTAAAAATTTTAAATGTTATCAGTGACAACAAAATAAATTGTTAGTTAGAAAGATATTCACATCCTACAATTGTGTTATCTGGTGGCATTGATGAACCCCATAATATGTTGTCCTAATGGACTGCTTTTGACTGTTTTAAAGTGACTGCACCCGTGTTGTGTTCATCTAAATTAATTTTGATAATGATTTTATTGTTTGTATTGTGGTGGCTGGTAAATCAGTACTGAACAGAATTACTAGGCAGATGAAATATATCTGTCATGTGGCAGTATTTACTAAATTGGTCCACTTATAACTTTTTCCACGATTTAAGGATACATTGTGCACTATAATTTATGAAAAGTAGCAAATTCATTTCTAGGGCTGTCTAATATTATGGCATATAATAATCCATTGCTATAAATAATTTAAAAATTCTATAATTTCCACATTTGTTAAATTACATTCATACTTTTTATGATACAGATTCTTTTAAAAGAATAAGTTTATTAGGCCCCATGTATGGTGTTTGGAGGGGGGAGGCATGGGGGGGGGATCTGATACAGTAGCATAGAAAGTGTTAGTTATATGTTTGTGAGCATATACCTTTTGCCTTTTAGAATTAACAGTGTTATGGCTTGTAGAGAGTATTAAATGTATAAAGTCTACAAGAATGTAGTAATTGATATTTTACTAAATATCTATGAATTATGAATAGAAATGCTTAACTTAGTATGTAATAATATATTATGGTAATCTTCATATGGATTATTTATATGTTGCACCTTGTAAATTTGGCATATTATTGTTATTATTATTTAATATTCTTCGTTTCGTTTTAAATAAATTATTTAGAATACTTGTAGAACAAATTCTGTGTGCAGTTTACATTCTGCTTTGACTGTCAATAATAATAAAATTTGATGAAAATGGAATTAAAATGATCACTGACATATTTTGTAATAAATCAGTTTAATATAAAGAAAAAAAAATGAAAACCATTTATGAGTACTAACTTGGTTTCTAACTATTTCGATGGTATATTGTTTCCATGGCTTTTTTATATCTTTTTCCAGTCCTTTGATTTTTATATTTATAACGTCTGCTTCTAGAGCAAAGCAAATTCTTCATCAATAACTTGTTATAAAAACTGGATACTGCATTCCAAACTTTTATCTTTAGCCATATCAGGCACTGCAGTAAATATTTATACCTAGAAAATACAGTCCCCGAAATGGTTATTATGATCTCATGTACTGAGATATGTATTATCAGTGAGCTGAGTTTATGATTGATGCACCATTTCCTTTGACAGTTAAGCATGCTATAATAATGAAAAAAAGCATGTAAGTTCGACTAAATATGTCATATCATTGATTGGTGTCGCCACTTATTTTATTTGTTTATTCTGTCTGTCTATCAGTAGTCATAGTTGTATTCACAGCCTGTAACTCTGTATGCACCAAATGTTTACAGAGTAACCTGAGGATGCAAGCTGCACGTCTCCAGCATGACATCGATGACATACAACGTAGAGTAGAAAATGTTAAAATGAAATTAACTACCGAAATGAAGGTGAGGTAGAGTGATGACGTGTTAGTAAAATTAGAAATGTTCGGCAAATGTTTGAATTTTGACGATTGTTAGTGATTTTGTTATAAAGATTGACGAGTGTTATTTATATTCTGGACTGTAATTCTGGAGCTTTCTTTTTGGCAATTAAATAATACGGAGTGATTGCAGAGCTGAACATCAGAACCATGTACTTAGGAATCTTAGATCCCAACAATAAAAAGCTTGTGTCTGTTTATACTTGTGACACAGCAGCACGTGTTAAAAGTAACGCAGGCATTAATCATCTTGCATATATTGGTCAGTTTTCAATTTTGTTGTAATCTATTTCATCTCTGTCTAAAGTATCACAGGTCTGTGATTCGTGTGGGGTGAATCTTGATATTAAACTTAATACTAAGGAAATTGATGTGTTTGTATGTAATAGTAAATACTTGAAAATTTTCAATGGTGTGCCATTTTTTAAAGAATCCTACAAAATATCGTTGATCTTAATTGATGGGTATACAAATACATCTTCTGGCAGTGTTTATGATGTTGTTGTTAGAAGTGTTAGCTTGTTGAGAGATTTTAACGCATGTATATTCTATCAAAATGTAGCTGATTTTTACCTAAAATGGTCCAGAATACGTTGTTATTGATTGAACAACTTTTAGCAGTTTCCAAGATAATTTTAATTAGAGATGATTGATTAAATTGGATATCATGTCCCAGTCAGTCCATATTAGGTATATTCTGTTTTCTTCTAATAATGATAACATTGGTTAGTGTGTTAAGGATGATGATGATGTGTGTTTGGTGATGAAAACTTTGACTGTTTTGATTATCATCATCAAGGTACTTGGTTCCAGTGATCAGCTCTCACTAAGTCCACATTAAGTACAAACATGCCAAGTTCTCAGACTTATCAGCAGCAAGTTTGGTTTTATTGCTCAGCTATATAACATTCTAAATAACAAGATGATTTTTATTTTGGGGTTAAATTCACTTGTGTTTCTTCACTGCATGTGTAGTTAGTATCTGATGTGACACTGTGCATGTATGTAGACGTATATTGGTGAGAATTGGTGACCTAATTTTGGTTATTAATAACATTTTTATTTGTAGTGATATTAAGTATTTTACATTAACAAATTAACTCCCTCATTGCGAATGTTTTGTAACCATAAAAGTCCTTAACCTCTCTCACTTTAAGTCTATTTTATCAAGTTTTGTGCTGCTGTGTAGGGCAGCCATAATGGTACCTTGAAGTAAAAATGATTTACAGGTTACTACTGATCTATTTTCAGCTAAAAAATCAGGCTGAAGGCGAGTTAAAGGCATTACGGGCTGAACTTACTCAAAAGAAAATCAACGTGACCTTGGCAAGGTCACAACCATATACACCTGTACCCATGCTTACTCCAAGGTCGTAGGATCAAGTCAGAGATATGAGTTTCTTTTCTGTCCATCGCAGATATTAATAGATATTATGGAATATTTCAGCCATCCCAGTGACAGTCCATTCTCTAAACATTAGATATTTTGCCCCAATTGTCAGTTTTCAGTAGATTGCTCACTACACCACACTGATGTTATCACTGGAAATGAACCTAAAGTGTTTGAACTGTTAAGTAAACAATAACGTAGCTCTGAAAATGTAAATAACAAAATATTCCTTTACCTAAAGAGTTCAGTAAATGAGTAATAAATCCTGGTCTTATTTTGACTTGAACTTAAATCTCTTCCCTAAGTCATCAACGGCAGATAAATAACTGTAAATGCTTTCATTTAATCTTGAGCTATAAATATTTCTGTACTAATTTCATATACACAGCTGTTTACATACACAAAACAAAATGTGCCTGTGTAAACAGACACAGAATCTTATATGTGTACTCATTAATTCAGTAGTAGTTTAGGTAATAATTATGTTCATATTCTACTAACTGCTTTTGATTTTGACAAATTTAATTTGGTCTTCTGTATATATACACCAGTAACCTACTACTTATTAAAGATACTATCTATGCATCTCTTATGGTATACAATATGTTGGTGATTCATGAACATCTTTATTTATATTAGAACTCTGAACACCTTTTTATTTTACATTTTGTAAATAATTCCTAGTGCCAAATCTGCATTTTGTACAATAATAAAGTATAATCAGTTGTTGATATAAATTAGCTGACAACTCTTACTCAATTGTTGTCATCACTGTACTCAATTGTTTACTCTCTCTGTTTACTCTCAGAAGGTGGATTATTTCTACAGATACTTTATGTTATACAGAGCTCCCCCCCCCCCTGTATGCTGTAATATCATACGGAGTCAGTCACGGTCTCCTGGTAGGGCTTATGTGGATACTGTATGACGAGAAGCCATATGTTGGTATAAAAAAGTGTTTAATTCCCGAGTGCCTTATTGGTTGAGGTGCTGACAAAATACCTATCACTTTGTATGTCCATCTTCTGTCAACGTCACGTGACCATCGAATAATGGACGGTAATGTTCATTTCTATCCAATCACTGTCTGTGATATATACCGAGTTAAATTAAATATTGGAGACAGAACCATCCGAGTTTGTTGTGATATCTGAAAGATGTTTTTTAATGTTCAGTAGCCACATAAAATATTACCTGTAGGTAAGAACATTAAACAAAGTAGATAACCGAGTCGTTTATTCCCCGTTATAAACTCTTTGGATGAAACATCCAATAGTCATCATCTGTTGTGAGGCCAAGCTTTTGATTAAACGTTCTGGCTCAGAGTACTTTGTATTAAATGATATACTGTTTACTTAGTTTGTTGTTATACTTTAGTAAACTGTGTTCCTTAAAGGTGTCAGAAACATTAAATGATATATTTGATATTATGTTAAAATGAAATTCTTTATGTAGGAATTAAACTATTATTGACTTATTTTCTAATGTCTTCTGATATGTTCTCAGAACTGTTTGTTTATCATCAATGGTGTACTATCTGTTGTTATCAATGTGCTTGTGTATATTGTGAGATAAATTTTATATTAGAGCTGGTGCTATGAATGATGTGATTACACTCGGATGATTCAACATTTGAGAGATAATGATATATGGAGTTTTGTTTATTTATGTAGATGTCAAATATAAAGATTATTGTTACTTTTTGCTAAACACTCATTACGAGTGATTTGTTGAAATGAGGACAAAACAATTTATGGCTAGTGTCATGACGCAAGAGGAGTTAGAAGTGTATCTGTGATATTTGTAAATAGGAAATAAATTATATCCATACAATATCGTGTGTTTGTGTACCTGTTTGTATGGTTTTGTTAAAAATATTTACATACTAGTAACCTTGGTCTTGTTTATGAGATTCTCTTCACATCATAGTATGTATTGTAAAACAGAATAAAGTTATTGGGATAACTAGTGATTGTGATTCCTTAACTACCTTTTTTAAACATTTCCTCTTCCATGCATCACGGATGTCATGAAGTCTTAGCAAAACAAATCATATTACTTGTCTGTCTCACTTAAACAAATATCATGAAACGGAGAATAGACCGTAGTCATTTACTCTTTTTGTGGTGCAATTTTGTTTATATTTAGTGATCATGTGATGCTCTAAGGAGTTTTAAAAATCTAACACATGATGTACCTCTATTTTGTCACTAGTCAGCAAAACAAAGAATATTTACAATATTTATTTTACTAAATCATCATTAGCTGTGATGTAGTATACAAACTAAGACTGCCATCTTTACACATACATAAACGCAATACATAAAATGTTGGTAATAAGGTTTCTTCATAATACATATGCTGGTTGATCAACATTTGACAATCACACTGTCTAATTGTTACTTGGAGTTCTCTGTTAGATACTGGTGACATTCTGTCCATGTTTGGTGTTATACAAAATCATTACAGCTCAGCAATAGAATAACAGAGAATAACAGACAAAAACTGGCACAAAATTAGTTTGAATCCATCAACTTCTTACAGAAATATGTTGGGTTTCTGGTTCAGTCAGTCATGAATAATTAGATTAGAAAGGATTTAGTGGTGAATGTATAGCTCTAATCAACATCTAAAAACAGTATACCTCCTGGGTTGTTGATGAGACAATTGGTTCTCTCAATTCTTGCAGAGAGTAAAAGTAGAACTAGACTAGAAAGACTGTTGATCTTACTTCTGTGGCCAAAACCAAATCATAGATTTTAACTTTTGCAATCTTTGGTAAACAGTTCTATTTATAATCATGCAGATTAATTAACATTTGCAATGATCTTGTACCCAAAACAAAAATATAAATGTGAAACTAAGAAAAATTCTACAACACATAAAAATTTAAATTCACAAAATTCCTATGAAATCTGTTGCTAATTTTAAAAGTGTAACATAATTTAGTAACTTATTCCACAGATTGAATTGATGGTTAGAATCTTTTTTTAGTTATATAAAGATAACAAGAATGTTAGATGCACTTTATTGTTAACAATTTATAATACAAGAGACCTTTGTTACAAATACACAACAAGTTATACGTTGAATTTTGCTTAATTAAATTAAATCCCACTAAATGTGTTTTCATTAAGAATTGTCATAAACCCATCACCATAAACTGCATTACTCTTGCATTGCATTAATCTTATAATAACAAGTTAACGTAAGTGATATAATGTAAACAGACATAATAAGATCAGCCAACAATCATTATATGAAGAGTACAGAGTTACAAAATTATTAAATGTCACAGACTTCAGATTTAAAGTTGTTGTTTAAGTATCAATAAAGATATTCATCTGAACACAAACAAATGTTAGGGTGTATTTTGCACAAATCAGTATGTCATCTCTTGTTATGACATCAGAAGATGTCACTTAAAATGGGTTTTAATCATATCTTGAAGAATCAAAGAGAATTAGCTTGAACATAATATAAGAATCTCTTCACATAAACTGTTATATCCAAAGTTAGCATATTTTAAGAATAATTATAGATAAAATATTATGAAATACGATTAACATTAGAGAAATACTATTTGGTTAAGTGTTTCGTTGGTGAATATTAAAATATGTTACCCTGTAATTCACAGAGATCCCACTAAGTACATTCTGTGTAAACTGCTGTAATGATGGTTGTGTGTGTGTGTATGTGTGTGTGTGTTATTTGGAAAAACTAACAGACCCTCAATGTGAAACATGACAAGAATGACACTTTTGTTTACAGGATATGATCATATTAATAACATCTTTAATCATCACTGTGGTATGATCGTGATCAAATCAAGATATCACGTTTTTGGGATCACATTTAATATATACTTGAAAATAAAGCTCCAAAAAATAGTTCGAAAATCAACTATTAAAGGCAAAACTAACAGCTGGAAGTAAATATTTCAAATACACATTATGTATTTGAGGTTTTGTTTGTGCAAGTCTCATGTATCATATATATATATATATATATATATATATATTGGCTCAACATCAAGCACATACTATACTTAAATCTTGATAATCTGGCTGAAACATAATATCATTAATTAAATCTTAAATCATTAATTTTAGGTAACATATAACTTTGTATAAAACATAATACTTATTGAATTTGTCATGAAGTGATCTTCTAACAAGTGATGATAGCAGTCTACAGTTTGTTATTAAACTTTATTGTGGCCTCGTTACTCCGACTGACCCATAGGCTTCAGATCAGGTGACACCTGTAATATCAAATAATTTTATGTAATATAATCACATACAGAATGATTTCTTCAATGCTGTGTATGCAAGTATGTGATATATTAATAGCTAATAATATATGTTCGTTCAACATCTCTCAACAGCATAAAGATCTCTATTGTTAAGACATACTGTGTTATGTTGTTACCTGAAATTCACATCCTGTAGCTTCTACAATATCTTGTATCTCAACATCATCAGCTTTCTCTATCAGCATCAAACCTTTTTCCTTATCAACTTCAAACACACCCTATTAATAAAATAGTAATTATTAATATATATTAAATGTAAAATAAAATATTACAATATAGTGGTGATTAATTGTTTTGACGTAATAGTATGATTAAAATAAATTAAAAAAGACAAATAAAATAAAATAAACTTAATCAACTAAATTAAATCGTTATAATATATTGATATAACAATATATCGAACTGCTATTAACTAGAAGATAAAAATAGAATATAAACATGTTATATATACACATTATTAAGAATGACTAGATTTGTTCAATGGCTATAGTGAACTAGAAAATAATGTATTTTTAAAGTTTTTTGAAAGTCTCTGTTATCTTAGATTTTCTAATATCGGCAGGCAGTGCATTCCAGAGACTAGATGCTGCATAAGTAAAACATTTGTTGCCATATGATGTGGTCCGCATCTTAGGTACTACCAATAGTTGTGTATTCTGGGATCTTAGAGTTCTGCCTGGTGTATACATCTGTAACATGTCTCTCAAATACACAGAAGACCGATCGTACAATGCCTTATGCATGTGGGCCAGAAGTTTAAACTGAGCACAGTATTTTACTGGCAGCCAATGGAGTTTCTTTAACACAGGTGTGATATGATTATGTCGAGCTGTTCTAGTCACAATGCGAGCTGTCATGTTCTGTACACGTTGCAGCTTACTGATCATGGTATCTGGTAGTCCATGGATGAGCGCATTACAATGGTCCAGTCTCGACATTACAAGCCCATGCATCAATGACTTAGTAGCATCATTAGATAGGTAACGCCTGATATGCACAATGCTGTGCAGTTGTGCATATCCAGATCTGCACATGGAAGCAACCTAGATTATGCACACATATTGTGGATGTTATTCGAGCATTTCCTACTTGTACAGACACTGTGAGTTATGTTTTTATGTAAAAAGAATGACCTCTGTTTTTTCATTATTTAGCTTCAGCATACTCTGGTGCATCCATGCCTCGATTTCGATTAGGCAGTTCTCATTGCGTGTCAATGCTTCAGCCTTATGATGTCACCAAGGGGCTTTGTATAGAGTACGTAATTTTTCGGACCCAGAACAGAGCCCTGGGGAACACCGTACTCCATCAATACTGGCAATGACAAATCACCTTCAACAGAAACAGTCTGGAAACGTTCGCTAAGATATGATGTCATCCACGCTTGTGGTATACTTGTGATACCAAAGTGTTGTTCCAATCGTTCCAGGAATGTTTGGTGATCAATGGTGTCAAATGCTGCGGACAGGTCGAGCGTGATAAGCACAGACACACAACCCTTATCCAGAGAGTCCAAAATATCGTTAGAGTAATGCCATCTCTGTTGAGGTAGGCAGACTGAAGTGGTTCGTGGAGACAATTTGATAGAAGACCATTACATAGACCATAATTCTTAGGTATATATCAGCCTTTATTTGGCTTTCCTCTACGCTATATCCAACATTATAGATTGGTACTAGATGGAATCCATACTTCACATTGGGTAAAGTTTGGACATTTGTTTTGTTTGATATTATCATTTGGAATTAATAATTTATCCCATAATATCATTTCACACTAAACCACTCATCAAAGGTCAGTAAAATTATTTCATTGTATGTTAGAGTGATTATGGGTAACATATATGTTCAGCCAGCAGTGATGAATGGCCTCGATGGGGAAAAGGTTCTGGTTGTGAACATACTCAGAGCTTATCTGGAGATGTCGCATTGACAATTCACGAGATGTCTGCATCCATGGAGCAATTTAACTGGACACAGATGTTTAACAAAGCTCAATAAACTGAGTATCATATATGTATAAAAATGTTGGTCAAATTTGCTGATCAAAAGAGCTACTAAAAGCAGAAAGATGAGAAATTGTTAAACAGGTCTTGAATCATATATTACAGATACAAACACTACACATGTCATTGTTATATAGTGATGTCAATTAGAATAATACTGGTATTTATACATAAATTAACAACATGTGATTTTATTTATATCTTTTGTGCACATTCCCAGATGCTGTAACATTGTGGGGTTTACACTACAGAATTTACAGGCTTTCATATACCCGGAATACAAGTTATACACATGCACATACATGAATAATACTACTAATTATACAATTTGTGTTGTGATTGATATGAATTTCCATACAGACAATTATGATGAGGGAAAGAAAACATTTTCTTTATTAGAATAACATATAACCATTCAATAATAATTATTACTATGTAGTTAATATAGTTCATGTTTTATTATCAATCATATCAAGTAAGGTGATTGTCAATGTAGAATGATACAGTAGGTTCTGGCCATTAACCCGAGGCCATTTTTACACCTGAAATCATCCATTAACCCGAGGCCACTTTTACACCTGAAATCATCCATTAAGCCGACCTAAAAATTTGAACTTTTCCCTGCAGTATTTCCAGGTGACGTTTTGAACGCAAGAAATAGTTTTGTTTTCATAATTCGTACCAATGTGTTTTGTATACTGTCAATAGATCAAGGCAAATTATAACAATCGTTTACACAAACTGTTAATGAATCGCATATGAAAGAGATAATTACCAGTAGACATATGATATTGTCAATTACTAGTCTACTGAGCCTTTGATGGTACGTTTTGGTCACTAATGTGTCAATAACCGAGAACATGTAAATTACCGGTATATGCAGTCAGTTAGTAACTAACTCTATTGAAAATAAATTAATTAATCAGTAATTATCCCGGTATTAGAATAAATTATCCCCAGACAAAATATGTATATGGGGGGCACCCTAATGTTTATGCCGCCAAACGAATGAGATACAACGCTCTTGGATACAGAATGTCTTGGATACAAGTTGTCTTGTTACCGAAGCTGCCTTCGAATTAAAAGTCCTAAAATGTGCTACTGAGTCCAATAACATTTATCCATAATTACAAAAATCAGATAATTCTACATATAAATATTGATTTTCATTATAAAGCCATGTATAATTATCATCAACTTGTTTCCCTTCTATTTTTACTTCATGACTGCATGAGTTTAAATCAAAATGACGATTGATGTCCATTTGCATCTAGATCTAGACTAGACAGCTGCTAACATACTGAATTTTTTTCTGGATTTCTTGACACAGAAATAGCACTGGCCATTAAGCCAACCCCCAAAAGTAAGGGTTAAAAAGGTTGACACAAAGTACCAGCTTAATGGCCGGGACCTACGGTAATCAAAATAAACCTTTGTATTCCTGTACAGACAGCAACTAAATTTAAATAAATGGATGGAGGAAAATATTCAATATTTAAGTCAGATGAGTGTAAAATTAAGTTCAAATTAAACTGAATTTGAATAAAACAAATTGTTTAATATACAATATATGATACACTGATCACAGTATATGATACACCGATCACAGTATATGATACACCGATCACAATATATGATACACTGATCACAGTATATGATACACTGATCACAGTATATGATACACTGATCACAGTAGATGATACACTGATCACAGTAGATGATACATGTAGACTAATCAAAACAGACTTTTTAGGTTAGCATTCATTTTCATTAATCTAAATTAATTAACTACAGCCATTATATAATAGACTTCAAAAGCCTAACAAAAATAAGCTATATAAGTCAGTTACATGACCTCAGTCCTTGTACTAGCAATATTTAATAAGGGATTGATCTATAATTTATTTTATGTTCTTCTATCTCATCATACAATCATCTTTGGATGTCCCAGTGAGAAATCTATCTGTGTCTGTCATATCTCTAGTACATCAATGACACATGATTGACACTGAGGTGCCATCAGGGTGGGATCATCCAATTCTTCAAACTACCTGCTGTCATCTGTAATGACTTTGTGTAGCATCTCATTTTTCATCCTCTCAGGTTTAATTACTACCCAACTTGATATCCCATATGACACACAAAACAATTTGTTTAATATTATTTTCTTGTAATCCACATTAATCTGTCAATCACAGGTAAATAATGTATATCTGTTTTACCTCTTTAACATATTAATCTATTTTTAAGGTTTACATGTATTTCTTCTTTTTTGAGTAGTAAATATCATTTTAAAACTAAATTTTAATTACCACATAATGGTCTTTTCTATACGTATGAATGACTCTTAATAGCAAAGATGATTTCTTAAATCTCTTTGACTACTATTACTATTATTATTATTATTAAGCATTATCTAACATATATCTAATCATCAATCACACAATACCAACCATTTCTGTTATTATCATATCCACACAATTTGTTCCAGTCAGAGGTAAAGTACATTTGTCCAGAATTTTATGTTTACCCTGTAACAAATACAGAATAACCATATTATTATATATATATATATATATATATATATATATATATATACACACACACACACACACACACAATATATATATATATATATATATATATATATTTAAAACATACACAGAAGTGCAATATATTATTAAAGTTATCTAAAGCTAATAAGCTCTTCATAAAGCTATGCAAGATTAATAACCTCATTAAAATAAATGTCAATTTTAATATTATTGGCCATGCAAGCAAACATATTTACGTATCAAATAAATACTTGCACCATGTATATGTGCAAATATTTTATAAATATTTATGTCCCGAGTCAGAAAATATGCATATTTTGAAAATTAGTTTTAGTGTGGAAGGAAACTTGGCTAGAAGTTGAGTCTGGTATCATATTTTAGAGATAACAGAGCTCTATCAGAAATCATAATTTATTTTCACCCATCACTTATCCCACATGAATAAAAATATGACATGATAACTTTTTCTGATTTCTGTGGTTAAATTCTGAGAACAGGATATATCTGTATGTTTGCCATTCATTTTATTACAACTCTACAGTACAGAGCTCAAAATTGTACAATTTCAACATTGCTAACTATCATGGTTCTGAAGATATTGGCTTGCAAATTTGGTAGGAAAAAAGACTGAACTTGATAAAATTCGAGATTTTGACTTAACCTACCAATCATAGGTTTATTTATTAGCTTCATTTTATCATTTCATGTTCTATGCCAAATAATGAAAAGTTTTCAGGGTTCAAACAGGGCTGAAAATTAGGTGTGATTTCGAAAGTGACAAAATTAGAGGTATCCCATGGCATTTCAAAGTGGTGTAATTCCGAAAATATGTTTGTGCCAGACCTCATCATATACATGGTAGTTGATATATAAAAATATTAAAACAATCTGAAGTGGTCGGGTGGGAACCTTTTCAGAATTTGGTCCATTTTATATGGAATGACCCACATATATATATATATATATATATATATATATATATATGTGTGTGCGTGTGTGTGTGTGTGTGAATGTATATATGTTTATATGTCTTACCTTAGCTGTATGTTCCATTGTGATAACAACTTTAGTACAATGGCTAGCGACAAGATCCATAGCACCTCCCATACCCTTTACTATCTTTCCCTAGATAACACAAATAAAATGCTCTGATCAATATTAACTATAGAAGAATTATTATCAGAAGAACAAAGATAAAAATGACTCGGAGAAAAATTCTAATATTATCAAACATGGTTTATCTATATTGTCAACATGATGTAAACAATTAAAAAAGTACACAAATGTATTTGATAAAGTGAAAAAGTATTAAATTAGTCTGAGATCCCTGTCTGTGATGTACAGCACAAAACAATAGAGCTATATCCCACATATGTCATTCACTCAACATGTAACAGAAGATAATTGACTTCTGTTAGTAAACTTATACAATAAAATTAAATGTGAGGAAATAATTACAACTGTTAAAACTTTAATAAACATGTATACAATATAAAATAGTATAATAATTAATATTATACAAAATAAGATTGAAAAAAAAATATGAAATAATGTTTTAGAAAAAATGGACAATATTTTAAACTACAATCTGATAATATTGTATTAATGTGTTGATGATACCATTTCTATTAATATTTATAATTCACTATTCATGTTTATAATTAACTATTAATCCAATATTAACTCACGATAGATGACCACTAAAGACAATAGTCACCAACTATATGTGTTTTGAAGACCGCAGATCTCAAAATGTTTACCATTACTTCCTAATAAGATATCGAGACATTAGCAATTATCAAAAGTCATAATTTTCTCATCATTTGGGTGATATTTCTTTTTTTCTCCTGGAGAAAATAAAACATTGCTGTCTTGTTGTCTAATATCATACATTTGATTATTTATTACTTTATAGTCTGAAACCAGCTTCATTGCTTTAATAAATATTGTTAAGATAGCTAAGGATATGATTTATGAATGACTATCTTGATCAGTGGATCCCTAACAAAGTGAATTTTATTATAAAAATTAACATGTAACATCATACCATAAAATATCTATACCAATAAAGCTCCTTCCAGTACAATTTTAGGGTCCAAGGAATGTTAATTATAAAATAGCTAAATATCAAAACTATCATGATCATGATATGATCATGATAACAAAACTATTCATGCATTTAATTAATATTGTTTTCATATCTGTACTAATCACACATATTAATGAGCAGATTTATTAAACATCTTTCACATCTTATTTGATTTTGGAATATGTATAAAATATTTAAACTTGATATATGTTTGATTATAAAAATATCACTTCTTAATGCCATTAAGACACTAAATAATGATATTAATAAGTACAGAGTCAACAAGTAGCTTATCCATTTAGAACATTAATTAACATACTAATAAATATAATAATAATTTAATACCAATTATAACTATTGTTAAATGTGTTGTATTCAAATTTCTCTATGGATCTATGCACATCATTTCATTATGGTGCAATATTAAATTAAAAAAGAATAGTTAAGTTAGCCAGATATATTATGTCACACCATTTGGGACACGATTAACAAGAATTGTTTTCCCTATAGTCCCATAATATATAGTAAAATCTTACAGGTATCATCCAGTTTGCTACATCTCCATATTTTGACACCTGCATGGCTCCAAGTATTGATAACTGCACGTGGCCACTGGAAACAAGACAATGTCATATGACACCAATCATTTCTAAGTTATCACCTAACAATAGAGTGATTAAGATCTTTCTCATCTTAAAATCTGATGTTTCAACCAAATAACTATTTGTGTATTTCTATTTACAGTTTCTCTTCAGTAAATATGTACCAATTAGAAGGCAGTTATTGGGTAGCTTTGACAAATAACATTTAACACACAAAAAAAAACATTTATAAATTTATATATCATTTATAAAAATACTAGCTGCAACCGACACTTCATACACAAATGTTTGAAGTGAGTTTTCTTGTATTTCAAATGACATTCAAATAACGTTATTTCAATGGAAATATTGTTATAGCAATTGTGTGAAGTGAATATATCCAGCCATCAATGGCAAATAGACTCAAGGAATTTGCTCTTCTCCGACAAATGCTACCGATGTTGTAGTATTTGGTGGAAATGCCCCCTAAAAGCTTAAGCAGAAATGCCATAACGCCTCCACTGTGAAGAGTTTGAAAGATGCCTGTGACCTTGGAATATGTTGTTGTCAACAAATTTCTACAAATAACATTTAACATGATGCATGTTTGGTAGTTGACTGGACATAACTGGTTAACAAAAAACTTGATATCCAGAGCACTGACTAAGTACAAAAATGACAAACGTCGGAACTGATCAAAAGAGATCCTTAGAGCAGAAGGATCAGTACATATTAAAAGATCTTTAAATATTAGATAATAGATGACAAACAAAGATACAAGATATATGATACAATTAAGATCATTTCTGGAGAGACATCAACTACAAACAATAGAAAAACATTCCGTGAGCATATTAACTAAACCATAACATTTTTGAACTATATCAAACATAATATATTTTTTAAGATTTCAGTTAGTATGAAGTTTACTAGAGATAGAAAATGTGTATACCAACCCTCTGATCATAGCAAAAGATTCATCACTGGAGAAGAAAGCTGCTCCAGGTAGGACAGTCACTGTCTCTTTGCCAGCATTAATCAGATCTGGATCTTCTTCACCTTTTCTCGGATAGTTACCCTAACACAGCCATAACATCAACAATTCAGTAAATAAATAGACAACAAATAAAACTTCTATGAGACTAGAAATACGAACTGCTTTGAATACTAAACAATGGACGCTTTGTCAAATAGAATTATATTGAACTAGTTTATATATTTACATTCTTCAGGTTCCTAGATATTAGTTAGTCAAAAACCTATATAAAGTATAATCTAATACTTACCAAACCTAGTACACCATTCTCACTTTGTAACACAATGTGCATACCTTTTGGTATATGATTACTGGCTAACATGGGCATACCAATGCCAAGGTTTGCTAGACATCATGTTAAGTTATATGCCAGAAATTATAAAGAAATACCAACTACACAGACACTTAGTTTGTCATAATGATAACAATATTAATAAATAAGTGTTTGATTAATAATAAAAGTAACTGAGAGAAATAATATAAAATAATTTCACACCATAATATATGTATATGGATTTATGATGCATTAATTGTTGTGCGTATAAGTAATTTGTTTGGCCACAGCAATTGTCAGATCTGGAACATACAGCCATGGGTGACTTCCTAGGATGGATGGATGGATGAATGTTGTTTAACAAGACATCGGCAAAATATAGGCCATTCAGTGTCCTAGAATGTTTGTGTGACTCCCTAGGTAAATAAGATGACCGGATAAACAATATAATAATAATAATAATATGTGATATTTATATAGTACCCTATTCAGCTAGAAGCTGCTCTAAGGCACTTTACAATATGATTTACAACATTATTATCCCTGACTCAGACCTATTTCCACCCAGCACATATCTCAACTCCCAAGGAAGCATACAATTCATGCTGCCATCATAGGTGCAAAGCTCCTTTTTTATGGATCAGTGAACCAGTCGCCACACAACACCATTGCAGCTCATGGAGCCTCGAACCCGAGACCATTCGGCTACGAGTCCTATGCTCTAACTAACTGAGCTATTACGGCTCGACGAGAAGAGAGGAGGATCCCAGTTTTGATGTCTGACATGTAGTCTGTTACCAAACATTATGTTAGAGATGTATTAAAGATGATAATGTACAATCTATCAACTGAGGTTTAGGTGTTCCAACAATTACCTTCTTCATGAAATATCTATTATTAATATAGCAACACATTCTGGTTTCTGGATCATCAAGTAAGAGTATAATGGAGTTGAACAAACATCAATGTGCAAAATAAAATGCTACTTGATCAGAACAAATTTATCATTTTTACTGATAAATATACCTTTACCTCTGGAGTGTAGACTTTATTTAAATGGTTGTCTTAATTTATTCTATACGATAACTAATGAACTAATTACACTAACAGGAAACATTTACTGTAAACAAAAGGTAAGAACAAAAGATAATCAAATATTACAAAAAGGATACCATACATGCCATCTTTAAACTCTAAAGCCGCTCTATTTATGATTCTATTTCGTTTCTGCTCAGCTGGACTCGGAGGATCATGACTCGCTTCTCGTGAGAGAGTTAACCTCTGAAAATAATACACATTATTTAATATGATGATAATAAATATATAATTAGTTAAGACTGAAAGCTGAGAAAAAACAAATATATCGACAAAAAATGTCACATGCACTTAAAACAAACTTGTAGAGGCTGGAAAGGTTTTTTTAATGATATGTGAGAATAATGCTTCACAATCTGTACACTATGTGCTGTATATAGAGTTAGACTTGACAAAAGAACGGTTATTATTTAGTCTTCTGCTTAGATGGTCTTATAATAAAATATGAGGAACTGTTAAAAATAGTTTTTGTTATCTAATTTTGGTTACAAAGACTAATTTAACATTACAATTACGACCTAAAGATCAATATTCAAACAAAATGGGCAGCTTATAATAAAGAGAATGGTAAACTTTATATTATACACATCAGCTTTCTAGGCTTCATATCAAGTTATGATATTTGAAGAAGTCTTTAAATATTGTTTTCATCACTCTGGAATTATAAATTTAAAACAAATTCTTCTAGTTACAATACTGAAGAAAAAGAGGCATAAGATATTTCATTTACTGTATGGAATCATATTTCATAATCTGCGTTATCTCATAATCTAAAACACTAACCTCAATTCTCTTCTCATATTTCTCACCCTTTAACAGTCTCTGGACATATATACTTGGTAGGTGGATATCCTCACCAGCTAGTTCTCCCTTTTCTACAATCTCTTCGACCTCAACAATACAGACTTTTGCAGCTTTAGCCATTGGTATATTGAAGTTTTTTGTCGTTTTTCTGTAATAAGTCTACAATTAATATCACTTTCTCAAACATCACATCTGCACATCTGCCTGTTCACAATCTACTATTTATTCATAAAACAAATAATTCTCATAATTTTACTAATAAAAAAGAATATTTCTATTAGCTGTTTAACTGTTTACATTATGGTATATAAAGTATTCTAATAAAAACTATAAACAATCCAATCAATATTGTCTTACATTGTCTATAGAAAGGCATTCTTAATAATATAATAAGAAAGTAAAAAACCTACACATTAACAAGATGGGATTAGATAATCTTTTAAATAATTAACTATATGTATGTATGTGTGTGTGTGTGTGTGTGTGTGTGTGTGTGTGTGTGTGTGTGTGTGTGTGTGTGTGTGTGTGTGTGTGTGTGTATTTGCCTGTGTGTATATTTGTGTATATCCTTATTTCATAATTAAATACATAATATGCAAAGAAGATCATATTTTACTTTATCAATAAATCAAACTACTAAATATTTGTCATATTCAATTTAAAGGACTTTCACTCTATCCATATATTCAGTGGTCAGGACAAAAGTCCAGACTTAATACTATCAGTATTATTTATTACCTAAATATCACATTGCCAGCTGTATCTGCCTTCCAACCTTTGATCAAGGAAAAGTCTCCTGTAATACTGTGTTCCAAAATATAATCAAATCCGTTAAACTGCCTGTCCTGCAAGAAATAACCACAACAAGACATTAAACTGCTGGCATTGCCTGAAATAAGGACAAAACATCCTATTGTCTATATTATAAGAAATAATAACAAAATATATTTGTATTTTTTAAGCAATATAAGAGTATAGGTATTATATTTATTTACAGTAAGATTCCTATTATATAACAATATTCACTTTATGACAGTCAACTTTAAACTTCATGATTTATATTTATACTTTATTAGCTGTTAATCAACATCAATATTATAATAAAATCACACACACACACACACGCACACACACACACCCCTTAGTGATGAACGGAAACGTATGAGGGTTAGCTGTTAGGTTCGAGTAAATCGTAGTATTTACTCAGGTTTGAGACGATATTTCGTTCTAGTCCAGTAATAATCCATTGTGCGGTATTGCTACTTTGTTTATTTTAGTTTAATCGCTTTAGTGAGTCAATACTGTGTTAGTGTACATTCTCACGTGGTCAACAAACTGTAATGTTTGGTAACACACTGAGGTTATATAAAAGGCTTAAATTTCCAATTAGGTTAGAGAAGAACTTCGACGCCAGACCAGTCGGACGTGTATTGATATATGGTTCATATAGGTAGGATATATTCAGTTATTCGAACCCAGAATAAAGCTGGGGTCAGCATCTGAGGTGTCGAACTGTTTTATATGCATGTGTCTTTTGGACCACAGAAAATTACTGTTGAATGTAAACTGTGGTGTCAAAATAGTTTATGATATGTATGTAGCAAGTCACCATTGAACCACACGCACGTGTTGTTTGCTCTGAGCTGTGGTATCAAATGGTATGTGTTTTACGTGCTTCTGCTTTTTGTACGTAGCCTGCATGTAGCCCGCTTTCCTGTGGGCGTGACATATTTGTCGCATACGAAAAGCGAATTAGCTGGTTCCCACAGGCTGATGAGTAGACCAGACACATGCTTAGGTATACGTACACATCTATCAATATGTGGAGGTATGGAACATTTTATTTTTAGATTAATGTATGTATAGTTGTATTTAGATTTATGGAGGTAGGTTTCGAAGGAGGTTTAGATATGTTGATGCTCTGTGCCTGTTGCCTCTTTATATGTACCCTAAAACACACGCACACACACACACACACAATTCTAATAAAACATTAGTGTATGATATCTGAAAACCATCTCACATCCAACAAATTCTTCTTTTATTGTTAATTCATCTGATAAAAACATGAAAGTTTGACAATTTATGGATGGATTCAAACTTACAAATAAATAAATAAAACAATGATGTACATCAGGTCAGACAATTAACTTACATTATATCTAAATTATGACAAATACTATAACTGACAAAAGGCAAACCCAAGAAAGAGAAATTACCACTTTTTAGTAAAACCTGAATTATTTATTTAAATCATAGGCTAAGATAATATTTATTTTGTGGTCTACAGGACACACACAACATCATCAATAGTTTCTCTGTACTGTGTTCGAGGGAATATTAATAACGGATATAAATTACAACTATTAATTCATCAAAATATTAAACATATCAAATATATTACCTCTCTTGGCTCACTCGCTATCTCTATAGAACCATCAGGACTGTATTTAATGGGAGCACCACCTGTATGTACCAAAGTACCATATCCTGTTGGTGTATAGAATGCTGGTATACCAGCTCCTCCTGCACGTATACGCTCTGCCAAAGTACCCTTTGATAAAAACAAATGTAAAAATTGACTCTCAGCAACATCAATAATTTATTTCTATAAGTTAGTAATATTTTATGACTTTTATCAAATTAAACAAGTAGATTTCTATAATCACATAAACAAAATGCTTTAACTTCTAATCTTCTATCATAATTGTGTTGTTCTATTAATTTGATTATAGTTTTATTATCATATTTATAGTGTGTCCTTTTCATGGTGGAAATGGGTGCCCCCTTAGCCTAACTGGTAGTGCAGTTGTCCACAGAAATATAGCACCTGGGTTCAAATCCTGGCCAGGCTATGTCAGAAGAGTGTTTCATCTTGTATTTCACATCATTATTTGTAGGGCATGCTTGGCTCATTGAGCTCAAAAACAGTAAAAACTGCAATCTTTAAAAATATCATGTTGAAAGTCTGCTCTGAGGCACTCTACAGAACTGTGCTAAGGCCATTGGAGTGGTAGTTACCAAGAATTTCTGCAAAAATTAATACTAACAGAAAGCAATACTTGAACTCATTTTGGCTCAGACGTTTTGAAAGAATCATGATCCCTTCATACCTTGGTTTCCAGGTGGCAAGATTTTATGAGGTCCAGATATTTTTAATATACTTATTTTTTAAATAGTTTGGAAGGATTACAAAAACAAACAGTTTTTAATATGATCTATTAATTAATGTCCTTCTGTCAATCTCTTCAATGCCAATACTAATTGTCTGGCTAACAGACTTCTACAATTATCAATGTTTACCGGTGTTACATCAAGAGATTGTCAACAAAATGCTATTATTTAAAAACACAACCACACATAGTAGTTTGTTTACAGATTCAAACTTATTTTATGATTAGTATTTGTATTTAGGTGTAAGAAGCAAGATATAATATACAGTTTATTTAAGATATTAGCGATATTTTCTTATTATAAACAAACCTGCGGGACGAGTTCCAATTCTAGCTCACCAGACAAAAACTGTCGCTCAAATTCTGCATTTTCTCCTACATATGAAGATATCATCCGTTTAATCTGAAGAAGAGGAAAAACAACAGAGTGATGACATAATTAATATTTAGAAGCTATATACATCATTAAACAAAAACCACAAGTTTTAATAATCAGATGTTTATACCTTTGAATTCATTATCTGATTACAGAATGTAAAACAAAAATAGAACACTGAAAATATTCCTAATAAAAGTTTTATTTCAATCAGATTAATAATATACTCAATCAGAGAACTTTCCTGTTTTAAATATTTCATTAACTGCTTGTGTATTAATACTTCTAAATGTATAAACACCAGAGAAGGATACTAATGCACATAATTTGAACACATATTTGTTAGAAATGTATGAGATTTATTCTATAAAAGTACACATAGATATTTTTTGCTAATAAATTCAGTATACCACATTTATTCTTTATTTTTGTCTCTAATCAAATAATTAATTCTATGACTTGACAAAATCAAAGATTAAATTATCTAATTCAAAATAATTCCACAAAACATGATCTGTTTGGCTAGTGTTAGTAAGGTCACAAAAATGGTTAAGCCAGACTGTGATCTTAATTGACCTGGATCAAGAGGGCTCGATGATCTTTTGGCCAGCTGAAGTCCAAACACATAACATTTATCCTTCCTGGCATATAATCTGGCATCTGAATAAGCCGTAATGGATACTTTCCAGTAAATATGATTATTTCCTTACAATATCAGGTAGATTTTGTGATTATTATTGGAAGATTTACTGTAACTTTATATATTAAGTCATATTATCCGAGGGTGAATTGTTCTTTTAACACGAGACATACCATATACTAATGTACCGTATATACTCACGTATAAGTCGATTTTTTTGTAGTGAAAAGGGAGCTCCCAGAAGCACTTGGACTTATACGCCTGACATAGTTCCTACCAACTGAAGGAAATATTTTTTGGGCCATCCTGGACACACAACACTACAGGATTCAACCCAATAATAGCCAGAGTCAGAATAAAATCGTCCATCACTGTCTACTAAATCATTATTATTTAATAAATAACAATTAATTTTCACCAAACTGTTATGGTCTTTATATAATAATACTTGATAGTCAGGCGTTGTAACCTACCAGTACTTCCAGATGTGCTGTGAAACAATGAATTAATAACACTTGCAACCAGGCTTGTTTGTGTGAGCCCAGTTAGACCAAAATCTCTGCCTAGAGGTATTATCCAATAAATAACGATTAAGTTTCACCAAACTGTTATTTGGATCTCACAAACATGCCAGTCTTTGTGTAATAATAGTTGATAGTCACACGCCATTAACTACCAGTACCTCCAGATGATTAGCGATACTATAGAAATCACTGTTCACATTGTGTGTTTGGTGTGACAAGTTTGTTTATTAGTTATAACATGTTTTGTTTTGTTTTTTGGGGAGCATCCCCAGGTTGTCGCTTATTCAGCACAACCTAGTTATAACATCAAAGCGAAATCGTGTGTTTGTGGGTGTGTGTATACATATATATATATATATATATATATATAGTGAGCTCCGGTGGCCTAGCGGTTAGGTAAGAGGTAGAAACTTTTCCAAATGATTAATTTCTCGGCTCACTACATCGTGGGTGGCTGACCACGTTAAATGGCGCTGCCGTCTCCACTGAATTATTTAAAATAAAGGGGGACGTTAAAGACCCCGTGAGGACGTAAAACACTAGGCTCCATCTTTCGGTACTGCTCCCCTGTGAGTGGTGGGGGAGGAGATCCTCAACCACTCCAACATAGAGGCTGTGCTGATTAAGCGACAGCCTGGGGATTCTCCCCGAACAACAAAACCATATATATATATATATATATATATATATATCTCAGTAGTATACATAAATAGAAGCTGGGCCATGAAAGCAGCTGCTATTCAGAGGGACATGGGAATTCCAACAATCCACCCTCCGGATACCAAGAAAACTGCTCCTTGGCGCGACTACCCATTGACCATCATTATCGTAAACAAAAAATCAAAAACCCAAGACCCACAAGGGACAGGATCTCTTCCCTGAACAGAGACCATGCAGCAATAAACATCTACACAGATGCCAGTGTCTGCCAGGATGGAAAATCTGCCTGGGCCTGTTTTGTGGGGGGAGCACTCCGATATCCCTGTGGAAGACTCCCCGACCACACACCAATCACTCTAGCAGAACTTCACGCCATACACGCCGCCCTCGCATGGCGAGAGGCACAAGACAGACACGAAGACACAATCATACACTCAGACTCGATGGCAGCCATCAAAATCCTGGCACAAACAAAAACACGAACATATCCAGAAATCACAACGAAAATTATTAACTGCGCCTCTGCATTAAGCCAACGTGGCTGTCTAACCACTCCACATTGGGTTCCCAGCCACACAAATATCGAGGGTAATGAACGAGCCGACGCTCTGGCCAACGAAGCCACTAACCTAACCAACATCCTACACACAGAATAGACACCAGGTGCCTACAAACACATAATAACAGAATATCTACACAAACAAATAAAACCAAATCAAGACACAGCCAAATTAAGTACCTGGTACAATAAAACCATTGTTCCCGGCATTCACATCATAAATAACAGAATAGCAGACGTACACATACGCCGCCTCCGCTGCTGGGTGCACACACAAATCTTTGTCGGCCCAAATAATAAAGCACTCTACTTACATTGTAACCAAAATTTGACCCGGTCCACTATCTAATTAATTGTCCCGCCTTCCCAGCCTGCCGACAACCTCTTAAACAACTCTTAACTCCGGCACAACACAACCTAACCGACACAGAAAAAGCAGTCATTATAATACACAAAGTCACAGCCACGCCACATATAATAATTCCCTTATTTAAAAAAGACCCATACATCTGGCAAAAGCCAAACAACACACAGTAAATCTTTTGTAAAAGTTCGGCACCGGTACGTCCGGGACAGAAACTTTACCAAGTAATTTTTAGATACAGAAACTCTACGGAGAAGGACTCCACCATAGAGGCTGTGCCAAACAAGCGACAACCTGGGGATACTCCTCGAACTTCAAGCAAGCAAGCAAACAATCTATATATCGCTGCCGGTGAAGAAATTGATACTGATATATTTACGACGCACTTGCCGAAATATAGATTTGAAACGAAAGCGAAATTTGTACGATGCACAGTTTAAGTTAAAAGTCATTAAGTTTGTCAAAGAAAACAACAACTCTGCTACAGACAGACATTTTGCTGTTAGTGAAAAACTAGTGAGAGACTGGAGAAAGCAGAAGAAATATTTATTTGAAATGCCGAGGACGAAAAGTGCGAAACATTATGGAGTTAGACCGTATATCAAATTAGAGACAGCTTTGAATGATTGGGTACTGGAGTATCGCCACAATGGATATATTGTCACCAGAATGATGATACGGATACAGGCTATCTCTGGACAAGCAATACGAGGTAGAAACTGGATTCAAAGCTTCACCAGGATGGTGTAGCTGGTTTATGAATCGGTGTGGACTTACACTGAGACAGAGGACGCATGTGAGATTCCGGATTACGACTGCGTCAGCTTTTTCGCGGATGATGAGAACGATTCATATTTTGAGGGATTAAAAACCAATACCGCAAAAGGTCTGAAAAACCTAGTTTTGGTGTATAACACGCAGGAGAAATCAGGATAATCTGCAGCTGGACTTGTGCATCATTTTGTCCGTAATTACGTACACCCTCCGTGTATGACAGCGTGATACAGATTTCATAATTGCTTTGATGTTGTATTTAATAAACAAACGTGATTTCTATTGTTTTTGTTTTTTTTAAATACACCTTTATTTCTTGTGTATAACGCGGAAATTACGGCGGCGAAAATTATGGTAATTGATGTGGACTTATACGGTCAGCATAGGCCTGAGGAAAGAATTATAGGGTCAAAAACCGACTTCGACTTATCTGCCGGGTCAACTTATACGCGAGTATATACGATATAAGTTGACCCGGCAGATAAGTCGACGTCAGTTTTTGACCCTATAATTCTTTCCTCAAGCTTATGCTCGCTGTAGAAATACCACACTTAAAGTAGGACTTGCGCACCATTTCTACGGGTATACGCTCCCACGCGGTTTTAACCCACCTGGTGACCAGGTAAATCGATGGTCTCTTTATATTGTTAGTGGTTTATCGTACTCTGCCATTCAATCAATCTATAATCACTTTAAACAAATTGTTCAGGCATACAGGCTCCAGTAGTGATGTACAGTCTCCAGGTATGATGGCTTGTGTGTTTTTCTAAACCATTTCTAATCGCTTTGATGTTTTAATTAATAAACAAACATATCACACCAAACATACCTGATTGTAACTTCAAGTGGCAACCATTATTAATTATTTGTTTCACCACAAATGGTGAGTTAGGTTTGCAATGTGAGCAATGGTTTTTATTGTATAGCTAATCATCCTGGTAGGTAACAGTGTGTGACTATGAACTTTTGTTACCTAAAGGCCAGTATACTTTTAGGTATCCAAATAATAGTTTGGTGAATTTTTTTTCATTGTTTATTGCATAATGATGGTTTGTAGGCAGCGATGTGGTGATTTTGTTCCAACTCTGGGTCACACAAACACGCCTGATTGTAACTTTGATTGGTGTGTTATTAATTAATTGTTTCACTGCACTTCTGGAGGTACCAGTAGGTAACAACGCGTGACTATCGAGTATCATTACAATTTACATAAAGACTGGCATGTTTGGGAAATCCAAATAACAGTTTCATGAAAATTAATTGTTATTTATTGAATAGTAATGGATTAGTAGGCAGCTATGTGATGATTTTGTTCCAACTCTGGCTCTTATTGGGTTGAATCCTATAATGTTGTATGTCAAAGATAGCCCAAAACACCTTTCCTTCAGCTAGTAGGAAATATGATGCGCATATAAATCGAGGTACTTCTGTGAAATCCCTTTTCCCTCGCCCCAAAATAATATATAATTAAAGTGCAGTTATCTGCTAGGTAGAGATATAAAACAATTAACTAAAGACTAATATATAACTGGCTTCTTAAAATGACTTCAGTATCATAATTAAGCAAAATATTCCAAATCTAATGTACATCAGATAAATGATTTGTACCAGCTGATACCAGCACTATATCATGCTCAAAAGGAACAATCAACAGGTTCCAAATATAAATTTTTGGAGGTAAATATAATGCATAGCTGCCAACATTTGAAAATTGGAAAGAGTAATCATTTTTGAGGAAACTGCGACATACAGGTAACATGACCCTATGCATCATAAAACCATGTTATTTAACAATACCAAAACAATTTAACATCATAGGTATTCTTTTGTGAAAGATTAAACTGCTTTTTTTCATTTAATAAGATTTTTACCACATTTAATAACAATTAATTAAGTCATAAGTCTGCACTTTCAGTACATCATTACCCTACATATTCTACACTATACTAAAATCTTCATAGGATTACTGTATTATTTGTTATCATAATATTAACATCAAATGGGGAAAACACAGGGATCAAACAAATAAACATGAAAGGGAGAGAGAAATCCACCATATCAACAAGACCATGTGCTTTTATTTACTGTAAACAAAGACAACTACCCAATCAAGAGAGAGTATTTGAGTCACGTGACCATCTAATGCAAAATGGACGTTAACCAGCCAATATCACCAAAATCTCTCCCATCCTTCAAGTATGGTTCTTATATTCAGTAAATATCTATAAATATGACATCTGAAATGGTTACAGCGGTGTATTATGGCTTTATTTCATATCAAGAAACTATTGGATGATAAATATTTGTCGTTTATCATGACCAATTATCTGCTGAAAGTCGGTCCAAAATCCAGCCTGCAATCGGGAACAGTGCTTTTACGGGCGTAATGAAGAACAGACAGTTGGTGAGGTATCAACGTTGGTGTTTTAAACTATGACACTTTTTTCCACTGCGAAGAGCTCTAAAACAGTGGTAAATCATTCTAAAATAATGGCAGTAGTTCTGTGTGCTAGTATTTTAGACTACTCACTAGCACAAAGAAAAAATACCCATGTCCCGGGCGTCCGGGCTATCGTTTTGTTCGGCCCTGGACTACTGCAATTTTTTTGGCTATATATGTATCAGGAAACATTGTACAAATCACCCCCACAAAATTCAGGACCCAACTGGAAATAATGCATCATTCTGATTCGCTGGCCCAGCAAAGACTCCAGCCATGCGGTCTAGAGCAACTGCTGTGTGATGACCACAATAGAGGCTGTGCTTAACAAGCGACAGCCTGGGGATACTCCCCGAAATACAAGCATGCAAGCATTGTGATACAGTGTGCAGCTAAGACAGTGACAAAACTGCACAATATGGAACTATTACAGGAAAAGGCAGATTTATCATAGTTTTCAAAGGACGGGCGTAATTGCGTAATGAAGAACAGAAAATCGTAATGATTCAGCAGAAATCATAATGGTTGGCAGCTCTGTATAATGTATAAAAAAATGAAAACCACGCAAAGTGAACAAGGTAGCTTAATTTGTAAATCAGCAAGATGAATATCAACAATATTAGTTCTAGACAAATACCAGCTGTTAGCTAATAACTATCTCTAGAGATGTTACCTGTCTAGTCTTTAGTAGTAATCCTAAGCCAAATTCATCGACACCAGCATTGTTGCTCACCACCGTCAGGTTCTTCTGTCCACATTTTATTAAGCCTTTAATCAGATTCTCTGGTATACCACAAAGACCAAATCCTGTTGATGACATCACAAGTATCATCCTCACCATTAACAATCATACATCATAGACATCAGTTAAACACAAACTGTTAATTACATCTTCGTTTAAAGATAAGGAAACTAGACAATAACTTGTGCAAAAGATTTTACCTCCAACAAGAAGCTTAGCTTCATCAGGAACATCATGCAGGGCTTCTTCTGGACTGCTGTAGAACTGTGCCAACAATTTTGGGGTCGTAGAAAACATCCGACTTGATAGCTAAGAACAAAGCAAAAATCTATTTGATTATCGATTTCATTTTTAAATCACAAATTCTACAATATTTCATACTGTTACCTGCACTTAAAGACACAGCAGCTATAAACTATGATTTACAAATGTAACTGTTATCTAAATTTGTTACTTGTTAAAATACATTACTCATGTTAATATAATTTTATCCCACGTTTACAAATGATTTTACAGGAAGAGTGACAATAGTTTACACTTGGACGAGTCATCATGTAAATATGATAAAGTATTTTATTAACCAATACCTAAGAAGTAATTAGATCTATAGAGTTTAGGTTGTATTTCATTAGATCTTGGTCAGGTAATTTGATAAACAATCCCGGTCACATCAAAGGGGAGAAAGTGTTTAAAAGTAACTGTTGGTGACTAGTTTATTTATAGTGAAACTACAAATGACATAATACCAGTCCCCAAGGACACAGTACCAGTCATCCCTCAAGGACACAGTACCAGTCATCCCTCAAGGACACATTGTCATCCCTCAAGGACACATTGTCATCCCTCAAGGACTGGGTACACTAGCACTCCTGTTATCTTTCGTGTTGGTATTCATTACTTTTAAATATCAAAACAAGACAATAATAAAACAAACTTGTATTACAGACTTTACAATATTCCTATTACATTACTCACTCTCATATACTCTTCAATATATTATGAGGAAGTTATGCAGTAATATGGTTTTAGGTAGATCTAGTTGATCAAATTTCAGTAATAAAAAATTAACAAAGATGTCACCTATATTTGAACTCAGTGGAAGCTATCCATAATATACAAGGCGTCTTGTCACTCCAAACAATTGACTAGTAATAAGCTGTGATTCATTGATTCAATTAGCATGTAATTGTTAATTTATAGACTGTGACATCCTGGTTAACCTTTCAGAGAGTGCAGCATACTGTTGATAATTAGCAAGCAAATATTAAAATCAACAACTAGGATTATCAGATTTAGTTAAGATGACAAATGTTAACAGATAAACTGCATCATGGATACAATCTTCACCTTTTATTTACATAATTATCATTTGTCTTTAGATCACTCAGGATGGAAGACAATAGCTACTTGACGCATCACCTAAACATATAACAATCAACATCAATCATATGCCAGGAAACACACCATCAGTTTGACTGGCTTTGTTCCTGGATCATCTTCAATATGCAGTTCTCTTGCTAAGGTCTGAACAGTTATATAAACGATCAGGAACATGACTAATACCAGAGTAAATCCAGTCATTTACAATGATATTGTAATCTTCTGTTACAGACTTTATTTGGTTTTAACAGCAACCCCGTCATAATGACGTTTTAGTGACTGTCTGAACAGATGATTGATGTTTTATGGCCACTTTTATGTGCATGGTAGACTAAATGGGCCGAGCGACCTCCAAAGATAATGAAGCAAAGTCAAAGATGAAACACCCTTGCCGAGATTCAAACTCAGGTGGTAGTGATCTGTGGTCCAACGCACTACCAACTAGACCACAGAGGCACCCCTGGTGACTGTCTGAAGGCATGGTTTAAACCGACATATAGATAATAGAAGCTCTATCTCTCCAGTGTCATCACATGATCTAAATGTTTTTTGAATGAATATATTATTGCTAAAAGGTGTATTTTTTACAGTAAATTAATTAACTTGGGTTCTGCTGACTGCCAAAGTAAGTCGTCATAAATAACAATATATCTACATGATTTTGCAATCTCCAATTTCAGCAAACAGATTCCTGTTTTGTATCAACTTCAAGAAAATTGCACAAATGATACAAACTAATTTTCCTGGTGCTGTAGCATTTGTACGATTAAACTGACCCATTTCAATATGTCACATTCACAAAAACAATTAACACTATTTCATTGTTTATAAACACAATATCACAACCTCATAACTCAGGTAATATATTAAAATAGACAGTCTGAGTTACGATACCAATAATATATAACATTTATAAGTATAATTGTCCGACGAATGGGATGGCTTCATGTGTTAGCTGCGAGTTTTTAGTTAAAGCTAAATACACTCGAGGTACACGTGTTACTATTTACTAGTTAATTATTAAGTGACTGGTCAGATTTGATAAATGAGTACTTTAAGTGTTTCTTTATTTCACAACTATCGTACTCTATGAGTCTATCCCTTTACTTTACTAATTATATGTTCTAGTTTATTTTCTCTGTCCTACTTCTTGGTTTAGTGTACAGCTCTGATCTTGGGGCATTAGTCGTATGGGTAAGACTCTAAACTCCATTAATATTTATGAAGCAGACCTTGCAGATGCATGTTTTGACTTTGAGAGGATCCATATATATTCGTAAACGAGACAGTTATGCGTATAATATGGTGTCGTCAATTTGTTAATTACGAGCTGATAAAGGATCACACAAACAATAATAACACAAAGATTATTTCAACTTCACAATTCTTTAATCAAAATTGTCATTTTAGAAAACTTGACAAATAAGAACAAATACTCAGAAAAAAGATTAAAAAGATAACACTGTTATATACAGATGTGAAAGATTAACTTTGTCCTAGTTAATAAATCTGATTCTTTTAATATATATTACACTGGAAGAAAATAGTTTGTCTGTATATGAAGATGGACACGCTATATATATATTTTAAATATGGCGTTCTATTTAAAAATTATTTGTTCGACAATGCAAAAACGAAAAACATAAAATTAAAATAGAACCGCGTCTGTTGAAACATGGTTCTGGGAGGATTTGAAGAATCTCATTGACTATGACAATGGATTCATCTCCAATTGCAGGGTACACATAGTGACAGCCTTTTGTCTTACAGAGGAATCTGATATATTCCATTCCTTCTTGGGGTCTCACATTCTTGACCTGAAAAAGGATAATAATGCCAATTCAGAAGTCTCTTTCTCACTTCACAAATGAGACTGATATTTAAAGAAGGAGAATTTAAAACGTATAATTTACAACAACAACAAAACTTACAAATGCCATAAAAACTTTGCCATGGCCCAATTTTCCACTAGAAGGCAGGAAAGTCACTCTTACCAAGTCTCCCACTTTGACAGGCAGACTGAAAAGAGACGGATAACAAATACAAGTTTGCAATCTTGTGCAATACAAAACAGTATATGTATACAAATTCTAATTTTGGCTAATGCTAGAGATTAGAAATAGAATATTTTTAAAACCTCAAACCAGCCACATATATCAAAGTTTGAAAAAGAGATAGTGAGAAATTTTGAACTATTCACTCAATTGTTCTGATACAGGACAAAGATATTTTGGAGAGTACATGAAATTAAGGTGAGATTGAGAATAAATACATACATGTCTGCAGCCAGAGAAGAAGGCTCCTGATCCACGGTTTGGTCATCCACTGATGCGGGAGGTGGGTCTGGTCATCCACTGGTGGGGGAGTGAGTTCCCGGTCATCCACTGGTTGGGGAGGGAGTGCTTGGTCATCCACTGGTGGGACTGAGGTACCCTGGATGTCCACTGATGGTGGCCTAGGAGCCAGATCATAAACAGGTGTGAGTGTGGGAACTTGATTAGTCCACTGACTGGTCCACTGCAGACTGTGCCAATTGATATGTTGCATACATTCCAATGGTCAGTGAGGTCTATGTGCAAGCATGGGCTGCTTTCTCGGCATCTTACACAGAAACAAGACTTTTCCCACAAGACATGGGGTCAATTCCATTTTGTCAATTCCAGTGCCACTCAATTCCATTTGGTCAATTCCAATTCCACATCAAATTTTTCAATTCTAAATTTCTATTTTTACGACTCTTTTTTGGCCTAATACTTTTACCATCAGTAGGTACTCTGAGTACCTACTTGGAATACTTACTCTGAGTAGTCTATATTCCAAGTATGATTGTCATGGAAGAAATATGTTTGAATTAAAAAATTAAATGGTAAATTAATTTGTGAATTTAATTGTTTTGCCCCTTCTAAACACTGAATGGGGGTAAATTCCTCAATAGCAATATCTATATAGATTACAGGTATGCTATGTGGTGGTATCACAGTGTTGGGAATGGTGCCCACAGTATCCAAACCATTTTAATTGGTTAAATGCTCACTTGGGGTGCCATGGTCAGTGTGCATATCCAAATTCCGGAATTGACCACATGTCTGGTTCCCACACAGATAATACATAAGGTTTAATACCTGTGACACAGTGCAGCTTCCTTGTATTTTTTAATGGTTTTGTTGTTCTGTCTGGTCACTCTCTGACAATGGAGTTCTTTTCTACAAAAACAAAGCTTCTTTTTATATTGTTGTGCCCTTCTGTCCTTGGGAGATAAAGCCCTTTTCTATACAAATCAAAGAGGTCATGTGGTGAAGCAACCTCTTCCTGTCTAGCTGCAACTGCTCTTGTGAGATATTTTTTTAACACACCAACCTACAGTCACAGGGCCCTTTCCCATGCCTATTCCCAAAGAAGTGGTGCTCTGACTTGACCCAAAGATCTACCATTGCATAAGAGCAGTCTACAAATCCAATTCTATTTTTAAATTGTGTAGGTGCTCCATCTGAAAATTATACAAGTCTGTTAAACACTACACCCTCCTTCTTCAGGAGCGGCACATGAGCTAACAAATGGTGAACAGAATGGTAGTCATGAGTGAGGTCACCACTGATGAAGATAATGGAATCAGTGATCACTTCTGAAAAATTCAGAACTGAACAGTTCAGTTGTAGTTTGCAACCACAGAGTGTATGATGCACTGAGTGTTGTTCCAGTGACAACCCTGTGGTCCATCCTGTAGTTTGTAAGTGTAATATTTTCTGCAAAGTCTTCACAGAAGATGACAGTGTTGGCTGAACACTAACTGGTGATGGACTTATATTGAGAAAACTGCCACTTAGCATTGAACTGAGAAGGGGTCCAGATCTTCTGCTAGTGCCCCCAGCAGGCCTTCAAAAGTTGATGCATGTCTTACTTTATTTAGACGAGTCTTGTCTTGGCCTACCTGGGTTTACTCCCACTGAAACCAAACAACAGAATATTGTCAGAACAGAATCAAGGTAACGGCACAATGCCCTGATACCACAGTTGGCACACTGTCTATCCAGAAAGTTCTTCATATAATTGCCCTCAGGTTCTTTGGGGCAAAGGGTTACTTGTAATGACTAAAACTTCTCAGATCTTACTATATAGCTCATTAGCTGTATTCACCGAGTTCAGCTTTAAATTAACATTCCCACAGTACTCACATAAGCATTCTTGATACTTGTGTGAGGTGAATGTCAGTACTGTTCTAGGTCTGTGGCACTTGAAGACACTGAAGCTCATCTTTGGGCCATACATTTCTGTATACTTCTCATAGGTGGTTTGAGAAAAGAATCCAGAACTTTTCTCAGCAGATCTTTGCTAATGTCCCCACCATTGAAGAAGGTGTGAATTTCCTTCACTGTTTCTACAGGGACAACATCTTTCCTTATCTTTTTGTGGTCCTCCCACCCCAATTTGTTTGATTCTCTCAAAATCTTTAGCTGCCTTTTTTGCTCACAATAAAATGGTAAGAAGCTGCCTTATTTTTGAGTCACTGCCATTGTCAGTGTCCTCTTAAGACAGATGTCTTTTCATTCATATTCCTCCGAGCTCATAATATCTAAGATTTTGAAGTGGGGCTCAGCTGGGATTTCAGCTGGTACAGAAGGATTAGCTTGTAAGTGTTCTGCCGTTGCAAACGCTTTTCCTCTAGCCATCTTTTCCTGTCTCATTCAAGTGTCTTCCTTTTTTTATGGTTGGCTGTCTTGTTGCACTTTACATCTCTCCATGTACTGTTGTTGTCTCTCCCTCTGTAGTTCTCTGTTCCATTGTATGGCTTCCTCTGAACTCTTTACATAATATTCTTTAAATCATTTCTTCTCAGATTCTCTATGGGCTTTCAATGCTTCTCAGGTTTTTAGTCTTTCTCTATAGTTCCTAGATAGTTCTTTTCAGCTTTTTCTCTACTTTTTTGGTCTCAGCAGACTCAGTGATACCCTGGGTTGTAGCAGCAGTTTGTCTTTTAGGCCAAACTCATCATCCTGTGAATAGTTGCCAATATAACATGTTATTGAACAGATATGGTAGTACCATCATTAATATTAATCCAGTTATAAAAGTGTAACTTCTGTTGAAAGTTGTAAATGCTAGACTGTGGCCATCTCCCTGAATCTTTTTTCAGATCAAACAAAGTCAATACCTTTCTGGTTAAAACACTGAGTGCCATTGCAGTCAATCGCATTTAACATCAAAATGATTTGATATATATCTAATCAAGACATAAAATTTGATGTCTTAGTTATAAAAAAAGATTCTCAATAAAACTTCACATCAGGACAGCGGATTTTGTCTGGTGCTGGACTTTATTGATAATATGAACAGAAACCAGGGGAAAGTTAAATACTTGCATAAATGCTTACTTTTGTCAAAACGTTCTGCATATAACAAAGAAACAAAACAACTGTGTCTAAGTTATCAGCGACACCAAAACAATAGTTCTGTGGAATTATCAGAATATCGTGTTCTCAGTATACGAAGGCAAGATGTCTGCATCAAATTCAAAATTCTTAACCCAAATACTAAGCTAAATCCAGCTTTAAAAGTCTCAGACTGCTAAAATGGTTTGCCGAAAGAAAGTGGCCACATGATATGCAAAACAGATTTGATCAAGTTGCTTTCATAATCAAAAGATATGAATCAAATGATAAAATCAAAGTATTAACCAACATTTTATCTCTAAACACTTCAACAATATTATACTATCAGAAACATGTCAGATGTTTAACAAGAAATTATTATAAGAAAATGTGACTGCCATGTTCAAACTGTGTCAGATATTATCCCAAGCCCACATGGAGATTGACCGTAAAAAGTTTTTTTCAACAACTTCAATTTTAACAAGTAAACTACCTCTAATAACAATAATATTCCACTATCTTACCTTTGGTTTAGCTGGAAATCAAGCAGTAAGTGAGAAGCTTTGCAAATTGTAGACTGTAAACATATTTGGTTCCGCAGATAACCTTTTTACTTCGCCACAGACACAAACAACAAAAGCTTTCTTTTCAAATCTGCAGCATCATTAAATACGCATGTTTCATTGATGTCACAGCATTTGGTGCACAAAACTCATGACGTAAATTTTTATTGCAAATATATGTTTATATGTAGGCAGGTGAAATATAGCAGATTTAAAAATAAATGAAAATTTTGTTGGGCAAGCGAAAACATTTGTTGGCAAGTGCATTTCCAATCTACTTGCGTGTGACAAATGAATTGAAAAAAAAAATTCTGGCCCTGTACCAGTTATATGCAGCACTCGGATTTGGCGATGTCATATTTTGTTAAATACTAAAATCAAATATAAGCATTCAGACAATGAGTTGATTTACCTTTTGCAAGTAAACATTTTTTTATTTTACTAAACTGTCCCAAGTAAAAATTAAACCTGTGAAAAAAATGTGATCACAACGTAACAAAATGGTGGTGTAGTTTATTTTGTATATTTATGAAGCATATATATTATTAAAGTATCAATTTGTATGCAGCTGAATGCTTTCAAGTTAATTTGTACCTATGTTTTTTAAAACTTTGACATGGGTTGAACAGAGCTGTGCATTTTATGAAGTAAAGTACTTGAATGAATTCATTCCTTTTTTCAGCAATGTTCCGTGAGGGTGTCTGCTTATTATATTTTGTCTGATGTTCAATTCTTGTTATCTGTAGTAATACAGGGTTCAATTCTTAACACATCTGTAGATCCCCAACTTTACACACTCCCTCTTGGGATCATTGCAGAGTAATATAGCATAAAAACCACTTGTATACCAGATGCACACAGATGTATATACTGACAATGAATCAAATTTGCCCTGTTGCTTGTAGAATTTGGAAACCTTGCATTGCTCATGGTTATGGATGACTCACTATTTTCCAATAGTGAAGATAATGGATGACTAAAAAATTTCCAATACTGAAGATAACAAAACAAATATTCCTAAACACATCACTATAACTCCATCGATCCATGATAGTGCAGTTACTTAGAGTTACATAGCTCTCATAACCAAAGGGTAATGGGTTCGAGCCACCAGACCTGCAATGCTGCCATGTGGTGACGGGTTCATTCAGCCAGAAATGAAAATTGGGAGTTGAGATGTGTGCTGGGTTGACACAGAAGAAATAATTTTGAAGAGTATCCTACCACTACTGCTGTATTCACCCCAATTTTGACAAAACAACACATTTCTGATTTCATTAATCTTCCTTCTCTGGTATTTGTTTCTTAAAATTTCCATTGATCAAAACCTGATAACGTTTATTGTTTCTGTAAATATAGTCATCATTCTGCAGTGTACTGTTGCTTACATGTTAATACCATATTAGAAAGGTCTCCACAGTACCTGTGAGAGCTCATAATAATAATACTTTAAAAGAAATGTCTTCAGTTGATATTGCTGGCAAATTTTATTTATTTACAGAAATGTGGTTCATATTCATCAGATCTGGAATTATTTTATATTAAACCGACTTGGGTCAAGTTCACTGAGACAAGATAGAAGTCTAGCAGTGGTTCGAATTTAAAGAAATTAGAAAGTCCCACAAATTGACCTCCAGAGATTGACAATAAAACTATCTGCCTGTTAATGTATAACAAACAATTGTTATTTGCAAAACAATGTTGCTGGTTATTAAAAGGGGGAAAGGTAATCAGATTCATATTTTAACAACATTAAGATCATAAATGGCCATGGAGTAGCTATTGTCATGTCTTCAAAGCGTGACTAGCCATCTCTGCATCAGGTCACGGTGATATCAGGTCAACTGCCGAACGTAATAGATTGTAACAGGAGATTTAACATGCACTACGTAAATTATAAAATATTTCCAGATATAGGTATCATGGTGAATATATATAGATTACATATACCTGATAATACGGACTTATCAAACGAGGCATTGCGAGATCTGGCCTCAAACAACTAAGAGTACTTCGCAAACAAAATGCCACAGACGCCATTTTTGCTGATGAAATACGACTCCTCTTTTAATAAGAGAATCAGTTAGCGTGGTAGACGATAACTCGACTCTGGGCGCTTCGATATTTAGTTTAAATGCAAACAACTTTATATACTGCTAATTTGAATGAATTCAAAATTACAGCAACGACATTTCAACAAATATCTGGATTATTTTAATTGATATTGCTAGCTTTTGTAGTGAAGACTAACTATCAGAAATAATTGATTGCAAGAATACTAATATTCTAATGTAAATGCTTAGTTCAAGTGTAATATCACCTAACAGTAGACAATATATTGTTGAGATCTGAGAGACACTAGGAATTACGTAAAAATGTCCTCTCTGCCTTCTAAAGGTGTCTGGGTAATATATGTCTGGTCTAATTGTCACGATAATAATAATTAATTTTTCCTAATGCTCTCCTTAGCTCTGCGACATCCATTGATGCTGGTAATTCTCGGGCTACTTTGACTATGTCGGGGATGCATGTCATCTGCACCAAAGACATGTCCTAGGAAATGAATTTGACTTTGTCTCAGATAATATTTCTCTTTGTTTAAATGTCAGTCATCTTGATGATATTTATCGCAATACTGAGAGGACAGTGATGCTTATCCAAGCCATATACCAGTATATCATTCATCTAGACCATGCATATGCAGTAATTAAGGAACTCAATTTACATTAAAATATGGGACGCATTTAAACAGAAACGACCCAAATCTGTAATTAATGTAGTAAGCTCGATCTGTACTATCTGGTGTTAGAGGAACTTGCCAGAAATTGCTCACCTCATCAAGTATTCTGTACTATCTGGTGTTAGAGGAACTTGCCAGAAATTGCTCACCTCATTAAGTATTCTGTACTATCTGGTGTTAGAGGAACTTGCCAGAAATTGCTCACCTCATCAAGTATTGAGATAACTTGTGATCCAGCCAGTGAAGATGAATATCTCACACTTCACGGCTCGTTTGAGTCTTTTAAGTAACTGTACGGACTTATTCACCACAGGAACCATATTAGCATATGTACTACTCTGTGGGGTTCGTTATTGATTCAATAATGCCTGCGTTCTCCATACGATGCAGTTCTGCAGTAACTTTTGGCAGTAATGGTATCGGTACTCTCCGTGGAGTAGCTAAACCAAAGTGTTGAGCTCCACCTTTGAGGATAATCCTAAATGGATCTCCCTTTAATGGTCCTTCAGCACTGGGTACACCTTTTATTACATCCAGCAACTTCAGTATAAACCCGTTCGATAAGATACACTGCGACTCAAAAGACAGAGGACTGGGCTGTTTACGACATTGATGTTGATGATGATGATTGATGATTGATGTTTTACAGCCACTTTTGTGCACAAGGTAGGCTAAATGGGCCGAGCGACCTCCGAAGGTAATGAGACGAATTGAAAGACGAAACACAACCTTCAGATATGCCCACGACGGGATTCGAACACGGGTGATAGTGATCTGTGGTCCAGCACGCTACCGCTAGACCACGGAAGCGCCCACATTTATGTTGGAGAGGTACATGTTTCCTTTATATGTCGTCTTAGCTCATACACTCAACCTTTCCCACATAGTTCAACGCTCCTCTTGGTTTTTTTTCAGGATAGTAGTTACTCCGTGTAACTTAGGGCGGTCGCCGAAACTATTAAATACCTCCGTAGTTATGATGTATGTGTCGACACCAGTGTAGATTTTGAAATGAACATGAGTCTTACATATAGCTAATGTTACTTTCCATGCATCATCGGTATCAGCACGGGTTACCGACCTCAGGAAAAATAAGAGATCATATTCTCTGCATCAACATAATGACCTAGTCGCGACCAATGTCCAGTTTCCATACATTTCTGACACTTGTCTCGTCTTGGCAGTTATTCCAGTCGCTATGTACGTGCTTGCCGCACTTAAAACAACGTTTTCCGTCCCATATTTGGAATCCTGTATCATTTTGTGCAGTTCTCCGAGCTCCACCTTGTGTGTTGTGTCCATGTCCTCGAGCCCCATCTTGCGTGTTGTGATCATGTCCTCGATCTCCACCTTGTGTGTTGTGTCTATCTCCTCGCTGACGGTGTCTGCCACGTCTGGATCTACCACGTCAACGTGTGTAGCATTGGTGAGTGTTTCCTGGTGAGTGTCTGGTTGGATACCTGGCTCTTAACCAGTTCAGAAAGTTCTTTATCGTTTAGGTGACCTTTTGTGATTAATGTTTGTACGATGTAAAAAATCTGCATCAAAGTTTCCTATCACAATGTCAAACTTTGCATTGTCCCCGTCTGGACCATACTTGAAAGGCGCGAATACTCGTTCTTCCTCTCGCTCCACATATGGCGCATATCAGGAGCTAATCTAAACACCACTATCTTCTTTATTAAGCTTTGTAGCACTTCTGAGTCCGGAAATCTCTGTTTCCACTCTGATTAATCAGATGATTTTGCAAATTAGAATGTTTCAAGTGGATTACATTTCGGCAGAGTGAGATAGGATAAAATGTTACCTTAAATTATGTTCATAAAATGAATCCAATTGTACATTCAGTCACTAGTATTATCAGTACACAGTAGCACTTCACAAGCACATAATATTCACAAATCACTATTAAGCCAAATTTTACTCTTTGGCTAACCATAGAAATTTATCATTTAAAGTCAGAGTCATGCGGTTTTTCCGTCAGAAATTAAAAATCAAACTTTTACAACTGCTCAAACGTTATAAACAGTCTATAAATCAGTCTATAAATCTAATCTATAGTAGTTCCTGGGTCTAATTTTGATGATTTGCCACTCTGATACCATGTATGGATGTGTGAATTTCACACTTTGACGAACGAACGATGTCGATCAACAATCTGTTTATTTGGACATTACGCAACAGACATAATTCTTATCGTACATGACCTAAGTAATATAATAATAATAATAATAATAATAATAATAATAATAATAACAAACTTATATTGCGCCAATATCCTGGAAAAGAATCGAGCTCAGTGGAGCATCTAGTAAAGGGATTGGGCAAACTCATAGTCAGTGTACAACGCTAATTTCATCAACAAATGATCAAATGAAATGGAAACTTAGGAAGGACAAGCGAGTTTGAAAAGGTGAGATTTCAAATGGTGACGGAAATAAACTATGCTATTTGATGACTTAACATGTTCAGGGAGTGAATTCCAAACAGTAGGGACAGCAACTGAAAAAGGTCAGGAATATGATAGAAGCAGGAGCGACATGTTAGAGAAAGATATTTTGTGAAATTAAAATTCGCCAACAAATATAACACAATATTACGTATAGTGTCTGATAGTGTGATGCTATGATTAAGGATGGACACAGACAAGAGAAGCTAGTAAGTTTGCTGCGTTGTCTGGATGTACCAATAGTGATTAAATCTGTTTTGTTGACATTGAACCTAAATCAATTGTTTGTAATCCAACCAGAAGTATCACTGAGACAGTCACCTAGCTGCGTACGAGAAATATATGTGTCTGCTGTGGACAACGATATGTATACTTGGGTGTCATCTGCATATAAATGATGGTCTAATTTGTGGCTGTGAATAACAATAAGAGAGCTTAGTGGTGTGGTATAGAGAGTAAACAGTAGCGGTCCAAGAACAGAGCCTTGGATAACGCCACAAAGCAAAGGAACTGCCTTTGAATAACAGTTTCTTTTACTTTTATTGACTGAAATATATTTATTAAAAGCGATCGGATCCAATCTACTGCTGTGCCCGATATGTCATCCCAATCAGAGAGGCGATCCAGAAGAACAGAATAATCAATGGTGTCAAAAGCTGCAGATAAATCTTAAAGTGTTAGTGATGTGACCTTTCCTGTGACCATGTTTAGTGATATGTCGTTATGAACTTATAGTAGAGCGGTTTCTGTAGAGTGAAATTGTTTATAAGCAGACTGAAAAACATTAGACAAGTGATAACAGTTTAAGTGAACGTTCAAACGATTGGATACGACTTTTCTAATATTTTAGAGAGATATGATAGATTAGAAATAAGTCTATAGTTGTTTAGATCATTGGCTGCCTCGTAAAGATAGTTTCATAAGAAGAGGGTTTACGTGGGCGTGTTTAAATGAGAAGGGAACATTCCAGAGCTTAGTGATAAGTTTATTATCTTAGTGATTGGAAAAATTAGTGTGAAGACAAAATTGTAGCATAAATGTAGGGATAAGATCAAGTTCACAGTGCACTGAAACAGCCTTGGTCAGGGTGAAAAATAATATTATGATGTCAATTGTTCAAGGTAAGCCAGTAATACTTGTTCTTCTGGACCTGTCTGCTGCATTTGATATAGTTGACCATAATGTACTTTTCTCTAGGTTAAAAGACATGTTTGGTCTGTCAGGTAAAGTATTTAAATGGCTTCGATCCTATATGGAACAATACGCCCAGAGAGTGTCTGTTCATGGTATTTTATCTGACATTCAGTTTTTGTTATCTGGTGTACCACAGGGTTCAGTTCTTGGTCCTCTGGTTTTCACAATGTATACCCGTCCTCTTTGAATCACTGCGCAGCGATATGGTGTTAAATATCACTTGTATGCTGATGACACACAGCTGTATATATCACAGGATCCTGACATTGAGTTAAATTTCTCCTCTTCCTTGAAGAATTTAGAACATTGTATTGCTGATATTCGGCTATGGATGACTCAAAATCTTCTAAAACTTAATGATAATAAAACAAATATTATATATTTGGCATCACCAAATTGTGTTAAATCCATAAGGACACCAGATGGGTGCATCTTCGATTACCCTAATGGGTCAGTAAAAAATCTAGGGGAAATTTCAGGTCATCCAGTCAGATACTATTGCGGGTACCAGTGTCTCGGCTCAAGTCATATGGTGATTGTGCATTTAGTGTTGCAGCCCCCACTTTGTGGAATAGGTTGCCGGCAAATATTAGAAATGCGTCGCCTCTTTAAAATTTTAAATCTCTTCTAAAACACACCTATTTAAGGTCGCTTTCACAGATGAATAATTATTATCTTTTAAATCATTACAGGTTTTTACAGACATATTATTTGGGGTATTATTATAGTACATATTATTTGTACAGGGCCTTTGAATGGCTCCTGCTAGTAAGGGCGCTTTATTAAATATACATTATTATTATTATTATTAATAGGGGATGATAAAATCAATTTAGAAACTTCAGTAAGTGAGGCTGGTTTAAACAATATGCAAGATTGATGTACAACTGGAAAATCAATATTACAGCTGGAAGCAGAACTTTGGAAAGAAGCATGAATTGGGGTAATCTTGTCCTTGAAACGTTTGGAAAACAATAATTGCAGAGTGAATTAGTTGAATCATGAGTAGGCAGAGAAACAGAAGCCTTTCTATGGAGGGTTCTATTTAAACAGTTCCAGAGTTGACGAGGATTGTCAGAGTTGTTGGAGATCATGTTCCTATAAAAATCAGATTTAGGTTTATTCATGAGCCTATTGCAGAAATGGGACTGTTTAGTATATCTAGACCTGTTAAGTTCTAAATATCGGCGACGCACTTTGGCATTAATAATTTCAGGGGAGATCTAAGGCGCAGGTGGCTTAACTTTATTGATTTTGATCTGACATGGGTGCTCGTCAAGTAAACATTTAAGTGTAGTGCGGTATTGTTCATATAATTTTGACAATTCACCTTTAGGGTAGGTGATAAGTGCTAATTTTATTATGACCTCATTAAATGCAAGAATGTCAATATTGTGAGTATACCGATAAAGAATAGTAAACTAGGGTCAACTAAATTATGGTTATATTTCTGCTATGACAGTGAAATGATCCGATAAACCATTTGTGGTAGTTAGTGTGTGGATATAATCCGATGTAGACCGGGTTATGAGATCAATCCAGTGACCATGAATGTGTGTGGAGAAGGAACGTGTTGTTTTAAGTCAAAACTTGGTAAGATGTCATTACATGTGGATGTAGCAGTAGACTGTATATCCAAATGAACGTGGTTGGTTCTTCTTCTTATGCAAACCGTCCCTCCTGAGACATCGACCGTTGACCACATTCTTCCAAAGTCCTCTGATCTGGGCTCTGTTTCCTTCAAACCTCCTCAAGTTCTAACCTGTCTTCTTTGTGCCTGTCAGGAGATGCCTTCTCCACGTATTTCTTCTTCCTTGTGGGATCCATGTCAAAACCTACCTGGTGATAGTTGATGCTGGTTTCCGGGGTGTGTGCCAAATCCACCCCCATCGTCCCCTTCTGATCTCATCCCCAGGATTCCGTTGATGTGTTTTATCCCACAAGTCTCTATTACTGATGGTGTTTGGCCAGCTAATCTGGAGGAATCTTCTCAAAGCCAACACGACCTTCATGTCCAGAGTGACGTGGTTGCCGATAAAAGGAAAAGTTAGTGAGAGCGAGCATTTCCAATTTCTTAGTTATTACCAAGTCTGTGATTCTGGCTGATTTATTATGGACCGGTCTAATGTTGCTGACAGCCAAGCAAATATTTTTCAGGATGGGGGGGGGGTCTGGATTCATATGGATGTCACCTGCTAGTAGTATACAAATAGTAAGAAACATATTATAAGATTTAGTTATATATATAAGACTGTGAGGAGGTGGGAAAGTTATCACTCTGCTGGAACTATTAGTCTTTAACTCAGAGAGTTTCTCAGATGGGATCAGAGATATAATAGGCTAAGACATAGTTTTTTATTAGGACGAGTTTGACATCAACATAAATATATGTATAGTAATACCAGACTTGTGGAGGATTAGGGAAAAAATGACATGCTTCATGCAATGTGGATACAAGTGATGAAAATCGACAAATATTGGAAAGTAAATCTCCTGTGAAAGTAAGACGGGCATTATGCCATGGTTCATTGTGAAAACAACTAGAAAGGAACAGAAAACTAACTAGGAGAACCACCAGAAGAACATCGCGAAAACAACGTGAGAAGCAACCAGAAAACAACTCATAAAATAAACAGTGAGAACTGTTCTAGCTATTGCTTTCGTAGCCAAAGATAGCAATAAGAAAAGACCGCGAAAACGAATATGATTATTATCGTGATGATTACACAAGACATATTAGATAGACAAAAGGAGCACAATATGTGTCGTCTTCAGTGATCCTATCTCTATCCAGTATAGGAGACGATGATTTATGGCCACTTTTGTGCACATGATAGATTAATGGGCCGGTATAGGAGACGAGGGATGATATATGTTTTGTAGATATGTAAACATACAGTTCGGGGCAGACCTTTAGATCCATGAATACTTGCACCGATAATGTGAGCGAATACGTGGTTGGATTTGCAATGGAGATTCTTTCCTCAAAATGATGTAGGAACTAATTCTTTTTTAATACGTCGTATCCCAAGATGTATAAGGCTATCAGAAACTGGAACCGGAATGTCATCCAAGAAACACTCTGGAAGGGAGCTATCATCACATTTGACTATCTGGGATTTATGATGATAAATAATATAACGGTTTCTGGCTTAATACTAAAACACTGTGGTTAACATGGCTTGAAGATCATACGAAAAACCTGATTTCAACAGAAGATTATCAGTATATTTTGGCGCTCCACAATAATACAAACCTACTGATACATCTGCAGGAGCAGTTTCTTCATTAAAGGATGGGAAACCACGTCAAAAGCTTTCTGTAATCTAATGCTTTAATATTTTCAGGTCGATATGAATTCCGTTGCAACCAAAAGCAGCCATTATGGGAGAATATGTTGGCTTGTAGTGAAGTTACTATACCACAATCATCATTCAAGTGATCAACAGAGATCCTGAGTTCGTCGAGTCTATTCTTTAATTACACCATCTTCATCAGAGGTTACAGATCCCTCAATACAGAGAGTGTTACTGCTCACTTCGAGATTAGAAGAGATCCCTGATGGTACGCGATGAGATGTAGGTAGCACTGACAGTTAGCAGAGATTTCGCTACTCTTCCCAATAACGTGTCTATGTCAAGTGTAGATCTCATGGGTTCCTCATCCAGTAAAAGATCATTCATGTGATGTCTGTAGCCATCCAAGTTTCCCTTTTCCCACATTAGCTTTTTGGGCTAATTGGTTATGTGTGCCGCAGTTTCCTGGATGGTGAAGTTCAAGGATGTCTCCATAATGACTGGGTGATGTGGAGAGGTATTTTTACCTTTTCTAATGTCCTACAGATGATACAAATTATGTAAATTCTGTGGGCGTGATGATAAAGTCTATAGCGGATGAGTTCACACCATTATAAGGTTCCATTCCCAGGTCCTTCATAAAACATTGGAAACGAGAATCATGTTTACAACAACTGTGGAGCAGTGACACATTGACGTATCATCATAAAATAACGTGGTTTGTAGGATAGAACTTCGGATACAGTTCATGAATCCCGTCAAGACACTATAAATGTTGTTCGTCATAGTACCTTGATCCTCTGTAGAACATATATGCGTTTATTATGCACAAATCCTTGGAATCGTGAAGTGTCATTGTCATGACAATAATGCCAGGTTAACTGTTATCAACTGATCCAGTCTTGAATTTTAGATGAATGCAACCTCACCAAATCCCCGCTGAAGCTAAGTAGCTGAGATAGGTACGATATCATACGTTGATTTGACATAACATTTAGAGTCCAGTGAGTGTAAGGGTTTGTAAATATACCTTTTCAAAGCTATACAATCAGCTAGTGTTCCTGGATTGCAATTAAATTGCAGACATCAAGCAGTCATTTTATGAGGGCAGCGTTATATGGCATACCATTAATGTTGAGTGTAAAAATGGAACATAACGGAGGGCTAGATGTTAGCTCCTTTCTTATATGTATTTTATCTACTAATACAAAAAGACGGATTGAGTGAGTGATTCTGTCGGTGAAGTATCTCGAGACTGATAAGATAATGGAGGGGATATTTACAGATGACACATGATAGTTGGGTGACAAATTAACAGTCAATGATAAACTACGTCCATAGTCTAGATTCTCTGATAAGGTCGGTTGAAACGGGTTTGACATAATATTTCATGATGCAGTTTGGACAATCATTTCTTTATTAGCAGTTACAGGTGATATCACTGATGAATCATGCAGTTGTGGTAGATTCAATGTGTGTGTGTGTGTTTTAGCTGTGTATAATAAGGCACAGACATAGAGAATATCGAACCGATAATTCAAACTTTATATACACAGTTTGGAATAGCTTAGTCATATATATTTGTTAGCATGTAAAGTTGTTATTTTAATATTATTTTGTTAGCCATCAAACACTTATCGTCTTTCCGTACAAGTTATTATTTTAAGGTAATCATGTGACAAGTTTTCTATGATTTCTTAAAAGGATCACAGTAGAAATAAGTGGTTCTCAAAACGTTCTATTTCGAAGAAAATAGCTGTCCAACATGTCCTAAGCCAAAATATCCTTGGTCAAAATATCCTAGGCCAAAACCTCCGAGCCAAAAAGGCCGTTCTCCAAAACCTCCGAGGACACTGAATGGCCTAAATTGTGCCGATGTGTCATTAAACAACATTCATCTACTTTCATCCAAAACCCCCGCCAACCATTTTACAAGACGAGCCACAGTTTCTTATTATCACATGTGTTTTTTTGGTAACTGTACTTGTATTATTGTGAGAAGGACACAATATGTCTCATGATCTACATCTGCTAATCCCACATGGTTTTGAATACCACTGACTATTTGTAGGATTAGTCGGATTAATACGACGTTGTTGTATTTGTAGTTCACGGACAGTTTTATTCTTAATACGGCGCCGCCACCTTTTTGAATAGTTCCTTTTGCATAATGAATGAAACAACATCCGCCACGCTTCATCAAAATTTACAATTTTTTAACAAATTCTGAAAAATCGTGACAGTTGATATTTCAGAATTCCTTGAAATGTATGTTTAGGGTGAAAGGAATCCTTATGCAAGAGTTGATGCGTGTTTGTCGGTTTAAAGAAGACCATTTATTGTTAGTACTACATTTTCATTTTATGGATCTTTAAATATGGTTATATCAAAGAAATCAAATTATTTATTGTAGCTTTAAATATAATCGCTGGTTGATGTTTATTCAATAAATCCAAGAATCCGTAAAAAGCCTTTCCACGGGGGGGGGGGGGGATTCTATAAATACATAATATAAATAACGATGGTACGTATAAGGTGTTAAAGTTACTTTATATAAGGCCTCCTCAAATTTAGCCATGTATATGTCGGCAAAATAACAGCCCCAATCGCGGCCCATTGAAGTGCCAGTGGTTTAAATATACCATTTCATAATCGATTTAATATTTTTCCGACCTTCCTTGCTGTTTGAAGAAATAAATGAGTCTTATTTTTTAGTTGTAGTGGCGAGTATTATTTATTTGATGCTAACCTTCAGCTAAATAATGCCATTGATCAATTATCACCCTCGCTGAACCTTCGTCTGCTTTTTTAAATACCAAATTCTTTTTTTTGCAGATATCTCTGAGGGCTAATGATTCCAACTGGTCTATGGGTTTTTTCCTTTCAGAATTAAGCTTTTGATTTCTGATGTGAAGTTTGAAATACACTGAAGGATATTTGGATCTATGACTTTGTCACTTGGGGTCCTGTTGGATTTCAACACAAACGTCTCATAGTTTTTAATATAGTTGCTACAGCAATATCTAAAGAAATATTTTATTTTTAATTTTCTACCCAAATTAAACACTGCATTTATGATTGCTGTTTTATCAATATCAGGAGTAGGGACAAATGAAAAACCTTTTTTTTTTAAATTAAATTAATCTCCTTTTCTGAAAGAACATAACAAGAAATATTAATTATATTACGATTGTTGTTAGAACAGGGGTCAAAATGACGTTCTGATTCATGTAGTCTAAACAACATAACCAGTGATATGACATAGTCTTGGTCGTGTTTTCACTCCATTCTTTATCGTGAATATCACTGGACGAAGTCTGTAAGACCTTCTCATTTAATTTAGGTATGATGTTCAATCCTTAATATTCAGTCATTGATTTATTTATTAATTTATTGTGGAAGAAGAGAAGAATAAATGAGTTCAGTTAAATCTATCTTAATTAAAGGACATCTCGCTGGTATCTAATTAGTGCTAAGTGAAATATCTTATAGTACTCTGTTATTATATTTTAGAATTATAACTATATTTATTTTGTACAATATATATGTTTTGTTTTCAATAATAGCTACATTATATCATATGTACTAATATATATATATATATATATATATATATATATATATATATATATATATATATATATATATATATATATATATATATATATATATAAGTGTGTGTGTGTGTGTGTTTTAGCTGTGTATAATAAGGCACAGGCACAGAGAATCTCTGAATTTTCTGAATGGGGGATTTCCCGGGCTAAACTCTTGGCTTGTGCCGCTGTTCCCGCCGCCTCTATTTCGTTAGCTAACCCACGGAAGCCAAAATACTGAGCCTTTTCCCATTGATAGGCATGTTCCAAAGATTTAAAATTATACCCTCTAAAATTAAACCTACACTGAAAGAAATTACTAAGTGGATCCCTTGGGCCGATTACGGATTACCTATCGCCTTCTGATGACATCCAACTCAGACAATGTACAGCGTCACATCAAAAGGTTGTGAATGACACCAAAACAAATAGTTCAGTGAACAAAGATGATATTTAGGCTAACCGTTGTGACAGTGTGTGTGTGTGTGTGTGTGTGTGTGTGTTTGTGTGTGTGTGTGTGTGTATATGTGTGTGTGTGTGTGTGTGTGTGTGTGTGTGTGTGTGTGTGTGTGTGTGTGTGTGTGTGTGTGTGTGTGTGTGTGTGTGTGTGTGTGTTTTAGCTGTGTATAATAAGGCACAGGCACAGAGAATCTCGAACCGTGAATTCAAACTCTGGACGTTTCTTCAGGGGACTGAATCCAGAGTGGCGACTTTTCTTGCTGAGACATGTGTAATGTCTCACCAGTCCCTGTGTGTGTGTGTGTGTGTGTGTGTGTGTGTGTGTGTGTCTGTGTGTCTGTGTGTCTGTGTGTCTGTGTGTGTGTGTGTCTGTGTGTCTGTGTGTGTGTGTGTGTGTGTTTGTGTGTGTGTGTGTGTGTGTGTGTGTTGTGTGTGTGTGTGTGTGTGTATGTGTATGTATGTTGTGTGTGTGTGTGTGTGTGTGTGTGTGTGTGTGTGTGTGTGTGTGTGTGTGTGTGTGTGTGTGTGTGTGTGTGTGTGTGTGTGTGTGTGTGTGTGTGTGTGTGTGTGTGTGTGTGTGTGTGTGTGTGTGTGTGTGTGTGTCCCACTCGCGCGAGATGTGCGCGTGTGTTAACATTAGGCAATGATTTATAAATTGATGTAGCTAGAGATACAGTGCCACTTATCCTATATACGTTCTATTTACTAAAAGCACGATTCTGTCTTAACAAAGATATCGTGGAATTTGTAATTACACATATAATGATATATAGAAGGCGATCGATTTGTATTGTGCAAAATATCTTTTAGATTCTCTGATCCTAAAACATCAAAAATAAAATGTTTATATCACAAAATTGATTGATTGGAATACAATTATATATCGTATTGTACGTGTATCAACAATAGATAAAGCTCAACTGATAATCACCAACTTGTAGAAGTATTGTCTTGTCAAGTTAACGAGATTTGATACCCAGTCCGTCGCTGTAGGACACGGCCTCTGATAGGGGGGTAGTTAATTTTATGCAGGATTTACTGCAGGACAAATGGTTGTCGCATGATGAGGTAGTAAATGGTCTTGTGGGTGATGGCTGCTCGTCGTATGATATAACCTGCCTTTCTTGTCACTCTACAATGTCCATCATGACATTGCTGAAGTTTTAGATAGGAAGTGTATGGCAGCATTAGTTCTGCTTGACTTATCTGCTGTGTTCGATGTCACAGATCACAAGATCCTTCAAACACGCCTTGAGCCACAAGGATCGGTACTTGGACCACGTAAGTATTGTTTGTATTCAAAACCAATTGGTACGATACGTAGCCGACATAATTTGCTCTACCACTGTTATGCAGATGATACCCAGGTTTATATGGCGATCATGCCCAAAACAAGTGTGTCCGACGTTGCAAAGAAATTGGAAGCTTGTTTGGCTGATATTAGTACTTGGATGAGTGCAAACATGCTTAAGTTAAACGAGGAAAAGACAGAGTTCATTATCTTTAACCCAAAACATCAGGTTGGGATAAATGAGCAATTACGGCTTCAAGTAGGTAAAAATACGGTTTCTGTAGAGTATATTTTTATACATCCATGACCATGGAGAGACAAGTAAATGCAATATCCAAAGCATGTTATTACCAAATTCGTAATATTGGTCATATCAGGCGGTACATCACATTGGATGTTTGCAAAACACTGGTACACGCCCTGATAACATCTCGGCTAGATTACGGCAACGCTCTCATGTATCGTCTTCAAAGCACACTGATGACACGGCTACAGAAAGTACAGAATTCTTCTGCCAGGTTAGTCACTCGCACTGATAAAAAAGAACATATAACACCAGTCTTGAACTCCCTGTATTGGCTTCCGGTTATATATAAGTCGCCGTACAAGATTTTGATGTACACTTTTAAGGTACTTCAATGGACTGCTCCTCAGTACCTAGAGGAACTTGTCGTTCCGTATCAGCCGACAAGGTCTCTACGGTCTGAGTCTGGAGCATTCTTAGTCGTACCAACAACACGTGGAGTGACATACAGTAATAGATCTTTCAGAAAGGCTGCTGCAACCTTATGGAATAATCTTCTAGTAACCATCAGAAAGTGCAAGACACTTGATACCTTCAAAAAGAAGATAAAACTAATCTTTTTGGTTTCAGCTTTTCCTAGGTGATTAAATTATGTATTTGGCTGGAAAGAATTATGTATTTTTAAAGATGTAAATCTGTTACATGCAAATGAATTATTTATTGTCCAGCGCCTTACAGTAACCTTCTTACAGGTCATATAGGGCGCTATATAAATTTTGTATATTATTATTATTATAATTTAGCTTTATCTACTGCGGGAAGGAAATGATGAACCGGGAGTAGTTTTTCTATAATATGTTGACGAGTATTCGGTAGTCCGGAGCATTCAATCAGGTAATGGGTTGGGCCAAAACGGTTTTGACATGCATTACCTATGATGTGTCTATCAGAAGTCTTGAAACTCTTGGAATACCAGTGTAATCTGAGTAGTAGTTGGAATTGAGTATCTATAAATCTGTTTGGGAATATCCCATGTTCTAATAGGGTAGTGCTGAGCTACCGAGTACTAGTAGTTGTCGGTGTTGTAGTCCCTGAAAAGTGTTTCGGTCATTTTCTTGACCTTATTTAATGATTTGTTGTTCTAGAGATCCAGCGGATGGTTTGCTCATATGTCTGGATAGTATCAAGGGTAGTGACACAATTGGCAAGTTGGAGTAGCGAAAGACGAAGTGTGATCCATAAAACCAATGCTTCTTTGAGATAAATATGAAGCAATTCACGATATGGTTTGATATAAATTGGAAACAACTATTTCGAGTTCTCTGTAGAGAGGTTTATCAAGTATGATATTCGAAAGAAGTCCAGCGTGTTTTCATTATTTAGACGACTAGTGCACCATTTCAGTTAGATATCTATGTTATTATATCTTATGATCCTCTCCAATAAATAGCATCCATAGAAAGCATACTGCCATCTAGCGACTGTGTGTGTAGTAACTCCAAAAATAAGACATTTATACATTACCGTGTCTTTGGTAAATAGAATTTGGAATGCTGTACTTCTGTATAGTTATACTGCCTTATAAATTATGTTGGTGCCATTTTAAACTTAGTAATCGTGAGGTAGTGACCTCTAGTGAATGTTATAGCCTGTAGTAGTATTGCTGATGCTGCCACCTTGCGGGTTTTACTGAAATTTAATGCCAGTTTACTTGGTCATATTATGTGTATCACGCCGCTTTTAAGGTCAAAAATTGTGAAAATCATAACAATAAATACATATTATTCGGTAGTATTGCTTCAGATTTTAAACCGAATGAATATAATTACAAGTTTTCACCAAACAACTAGTTGTAAGGTTCGTAATCTATCATATTATATTCGTGAAATGTATGGAACTATATTATATCGTGGATACGAACTAACGTTGTGAGAAGGCGCCATTTTGAGAAAACGTGGTTGAGAGAGCTACTCGCAACAAAGAAGGGAATATTGTCACTAGTATAGCGTCATGTCTAGTCCAACTATGGCCAGTCCAAAGACACCAAGTCTATCACCTGAGAAAATGGAGTACATGAAGACTTTACAGAACGAAAAGGTCAACTTAAACGCTTCATGTCCGAATGCTTCAAGACTTCTAGCCGATGGTAAGTTAACCGATTTTCGGCATCGATTCACTCGACTTCGACTTAGATCTAGTCTTGTGAATTTGCCTATAATTTGGTCTTTTCTCTGATTGGAATTAATCGACGACTTGGTACACCTTTATTTGACGAGATCCCTGTATGTTGTGTAAACAACTCCATGTATGCCGTTTATGGTTAACCAACATGAACATGGCGTGAAGTGTTTAAACACTGCGTGGTCTTCGACTTTAGGCTTAGCTCGTTCAGCGGACATGGCTTTGTTACCAGGCTCTATTTTCGTAAACTCTGCTAATAAGTCTCTTGTTATTTTGGAAAATTAATTTCTTAGTTGGTACTTGTGATGGTTTTTTAATATTTTTTTCACAGAAGTGACGGTATATAAAGTTCCAGTAGCTCCAGACTTCTGTGACTGGCTTTAGTTTTGATTAGATCTAATCATAATTATTTAAAAAAATCCTTTTTAGCCAGTTTAGGTCTAATCTGGCAGGTTTGTTTGATGTAAGAACTGGATTTTTTGTCTTTGAATATTGTTTTAATGCCATATTTCTTTAGTCTAAATTATAACACGTTAGTTTGGCTTCCTTCAATTCAAGGCAGTCGACTACTGTTAAGCACTGACAGGGTCTACTGTGAAAAAGGCAATGATTAGACCCCTAAATCTATATGTCAATTTGGGCGGCTTACTTCATCAGAAGTTTATTTGAAAAATAGTCGGAATTTCCAGATATGTTTGTTTCAGGCCAGTCAGGATGTGCTATTTTAAAATCAAACCTCTTAAACATTCAGGTTGGGGACATTGCACATGTTCAACAAGACAGGCATGGCTGCATGAAATGAAAGCTTATTTACACCAATATTATTGGTGTTAGGTGTCAATTTGTATTTCTTACATTCACTTAATTCCAAGCATTTTCAACTGCATTAAGGGATTTCTAGTAGTATTCAGCATTTTTATAAATATATCATGATATGCTGCAACTTTACAAGTTGCACCAATTTATTTGTGGCAGTTTGAATTAATTATTTTTACTACAATAAAATCATTTATGTTCTCGTTTTTAATTGTCGGATGATGTTTATGCACAGATTTCTACATTTTCAGATAAATTACAGCATTTATTTTAATGTTGGAACTGATAAAAGAAACATGAAATGTATATGATTGTTTGGTGGTTAACTATTGAACTATTTATGGTCTTGTAAAATTTTGTTTCTTCTACTTTTTTTATTTTACCCTATGGGATGATTCCATAGGGAGTTATCCCATGGCAATATGTCCAATGGCTAAATAACTCAACAACTGTTTTAATTAAAAAACACGTAGAATATATATCTGGATAATTCACTTTGCTGAATATTCACCTAAATGTGAATAAACCTAATAATATTCCTGTTATATGAGTTAATAAATACATCCTGTCTTGTGTTAGGTGCAAGACACCAGTCTATACGTTGACTATATTGTTATAAATGCTCAAAACAATAAGTCTTCCCACAGCTGGACATTTATAAACAATGCCTGATTTGTTTCCATGGTTATGATAATGTGCTGGATCATAGTATATGTTCACAATAATTCCATTAGCAGAGATATTATTTTTATATGTATTGAGATTGTACATATCTCCTGGAGACTTATTCACCTGGCTTGTCACTGAGCCGAATTGGTAGTCTTTTGGGTAGATACGTTCTTACCTATATTAATTTATTATGAATAACTTTTTTCTCTTGTTAACTTTGGTGTAGATATTATGAAGGGTCTTCTCTTTATCAAGTAGTAACCATTTCCTGCTTGAATAATGAGACCTAGTGAAAACAATAATAATTACAACTCTTGTCATCTAATGTCTACATGATTTCTCAGAATGCTACTCTATATACTGACCATATCAAGATGTGATAGAGATGTTAAAAGCATTAAGGTTGTTTATAGATAATCTAGTAAACAGTGTAGACATAATAATCATTGAAAAGATTCTTTTAGTGTTTGGTTTTATATGGCAAGGAGGTATTTACTTATTGATTTAGGTTCACAGTTCAGTCAATATGATGCAAGTGTTTAATTAATGTTTGCTACTGTGTACACAAGACAGTAGGTATAAATATATCTGGATTTATTGTAAAGTGTAATTAATATTAATTGTATCCATATAATATCTGGTTTATGTGGTAAATAATTAATCCTTTTAAGTTTTAGTAACTGGATAATTTATACTGTATTAACATATTGTAGGTGGTAAATCAGTTAATTCATAGTATAATTCTAATGCATTTCTGAAAAATAAAAGTTTGATATGAATGTTTCTAATTATTTAAATGCCCTAATATGTAATAGTTGTCATGTTTAATATTGATTTATTGTAATATAATACTGGTTATGATAAGTAACGTGATTCAGTCTGTTAAGTTTTAAAAAATTTCGTCAATTCTTATTAAATTTAGTTTGAGTTTACATAACTGTTCAAGGGTTAACCATAGAAAAAATATTTAGTTATATTTATCTGTTAAATATTTTGCAATAACCATATGCACATATTATCATAACCACCTCATAAATATGCAGTTAGCGTAATCATTTCATGATATGCCATAATCCATGGTCAGTACCCAATGGGCTTTGGGCCTCTTGACTGTTGCAAGCCTGACTGTTTTTGTCTGCAGAAATTGACCGTGTACAAACCGGGAGAGATTTGAACAAATTAGTGGAACTTCATCATGCTAAACCAATGAAATTGGCTGTAAAGGTTTTAATCCCTGTTAAACAGTTTCCTAAGGTATGTATTTTATAATCTAACCAAATATACTCAGTTAGTAGCTGTTAGTGTTTTAAACTGCTGTTTTGAAATGATAAACAGCATATGAAATAAAATAAAACAAAACATGCTGTATAAAAGCCAAAATAATTGTCTATTCTTTGTTACCTTCATTGAATAGACATCTTTTAAAACTGGCAACATGTAAATGTCTTTGTTATTCTAATCAGATGTGTGTATACTTTGTAGTTAAACAAACTTTTAATAATGAAAAAATTATTTTTAAAATAGGTTTGTAAGTCAAATGGTGATATAATCTGTGCATAAAGTATTTTAGTTAATTAAATCTCTGCTGTTTTTATCACACTTAAACCTATTGTGTTCATTGTAGAAATAGTATAATGTCGTTATAAGCTGTCTGTTTTTAATAAATAGTTTGTGTTAAACTTTATATATTTATATAATAATCATGCTTCAGTTTAAAATTGTCATTGATTAAACAGGTGGCTATAATATAAAGGATAAAACTGAAATAAAATATCCACTACGTTCTTTGCTGGTGGATTTGTTAAACCTTGTCATTAAATGTGATGTGCTGTTATTATCAAATTAAAAATAAAACACTTCACTAACATGAAAACATCAATAAAAAAAGATGCCATGAGCCGTAAAATAGAAACGTCAATCACACGAAAGATTGTTTCTAATAATGAACAAACTGTGTGATAAGACAGTTTAATGTGATAAAAGCATGTCAACAGTTGTATATATACATATCTGCTTCCAACTTGTCTTCAGTTCAACTTCGTTGGAAAACTACTTGGCCCAAAAGGTAACACACTGAAAAGGATGCAGGATGAGACAGGTACCAAGATGGCTATATTAGGACGTGGCTCTATGAGGGATAAACAAAAGGTATACTACTCTTTTTATAAAACACTCTAATGTACATTTTGAGTATTGAATCCTTTTAAAGTGATCTCTTTGGTCATTATGTTCAGGATAAACGTGTATCCAAATCAACTTGTTTGGTTTGTAAGTCTCGAGGATTGTCACTATTTTGTTGGGTTTCTGCCAACTCTTTGCTGTGATGACAGTTTGTCAGCAGTTGGATAATGATGCTCTGTGTTCCAGGAGGAAGAACTCCGCAAAGAAGGTGGCAAATATTCCCATCTGAATGAGGAACTTCATGTCTTAGTGGAGTTCTTTGGTCTGCCAACTGAGTGCTACTCGAGAATGGCTCATGCACTCAATGAACTCCGTGTTTATCTGATCCCTGTGAGTATGATTCATGGATTATATCCAATACTTACTGTTTTGTTGTTACTGGTTGTCATATGTTAACCTGACAAGCCGGATAACCTGCTCTATTAAAGGTGTTTTTATTTTATGTGGTTACAGGATGATAATGATGAGATTAGACAACAACAGTTGCAGGAGATGATGTACATTAATGGTGAAAAGCCGGTTGGGCCTCCAAATGGTGCTGCCAGAGGGCGTGGAAGAGGAAGAGGCATGCCACCACCTGGTCATGGACGTGGTGGCCCTGGTGCCCTTCTAGCAACACCAGGACCACGTGGTGGGCCACCACCTTCAAGGTAAATTGTCCATTATTGTTATGAGATATTTGTGTGTGTTTGAATTAGGTACTTATATTGTGAATAAAACATAATTTGTTTATGGATCACCCTGAATATTCACAAGTTGTTAGGACATAATCATGACCTTAATTTTTCACGCTTTCAGACTATTATAAACCAGATAATCTTAATTATTCAAATGGCTTGTGCCAATGCTTTTTTCATCTTGGTTATTGTAGAGGTGGTATGGGACGCTCAGCACCACCACCACCTATGGGCCGGGCAGCCCCACCTCCAATGGGTCGAGCCGCACCACCTGCTTTGGGCCGAGCTTCTGCTGGATCACGACCTCCACCATCAGCCGCGAATAGGGCTTCTGCCGGACGTGCTGGCACCTCACGTAATATGGAGTCGTACAGCAGTCGGGACTCGTACTATGTAAGTACATATATATACTGCTTTAGCTTAATAGTACTGAGAGTTGATTTATTTGATATTGTGATGTTGATATTGAAGTGATGATGTGACTGATTGTTGTATTTTCTCAGGCTCCAGGGAGTGCGTATGCTGATGAAGGTTATGGCTATGATGATGGAGAATATGCTGATCCTTACAGTCAGTCACATGGATACTCTGCCACAGCAGCACAGTTAGTATAGTTAATATACCTTTATGTTGTCTGTCATAGAGAAAGGATAATGATAACAATTGTCTGAGTGGATGTTTATGTCATATCATTTGACCGTAACAACATCATGGAAATACAATATTCTATAAATAGTGAAGTCATGTGTTTATTTGTTAATGAAGGAGATCCAACAGGAGATTTTTTTATCAAAATTTCTGTGTTCAAATTATAGAGAACTTAAAATAATATTATAAGAACTATGTTGAATTGATGTGATGTTGAGAGTTGACAACCATTTTAATAAAATATATACTTATTAGTTGTTTCATTATAAAATTATGAATCCTTTGAATAAGTGGCTGAAATAAATTTTCTGTGATGTCTTGAAACAAGCTGGTAATTGGAATCTTGGAAACTTAGTAAAAGTCTCATGTTTGGGGGGGGGGGGGAGTTACAGGTCAAACGTGATTTTGTTTGAATAGTTGTGAGCATTCAAAAACAATTTGTTGATTGTTTCTTTGTCGCCTCCGTGGTCTAGCGGTAGCATGCTGGACCACAGATCACTACCACCCGTGTTCGAATCCCGGCGTGGCCATATCTGAAGGTTGTTTCGTCTTTCACTTTGTCTCATTACCTTTGGAGGTCTCTCGGCCCATTTATCCTACCTTGTGCACAAAAGTGGCTGTAAAACATTAATCATCATCATAAGATGATGCATTACTTATAGGACATAGTTTATATCAGGGGTGACAATTTACTGCTGATGGTGGTTTCCCGAGATTTTATAGTCCTAAGAACATCAGTGTAAAATGTATATGGCAAGCTATAGGTATGGGGGAAGGGAAATTTCACCACAAATGATGTAACAGTTTTATTTTGATACATTTGACAGTTGAGATATGTGAACAAAACACTAATCCAGGTATCTTTTGGCCCAGAAATCATTCATCCTTCACTTCGCCTGTCTTATTATTTTTGCAGATTTTTTCTTTCTCCTGCATTCTCACCTCTGTTATAAGTTCTTAGATACAATAATATATTGATTATGGACAAGTCAACATTTTATATATAACAATGGCTACTGTCTTGTATCAAATGTTGGTCTGGATGATCATTCCAATAGAGCAGTGGTTAGAGAATGGCGTTGTAAACTTGGAGGTTGTGGGTTTGAACAGATCTGGTTCTATCTGTGTTTGTGAGATATATATTCCTAGGGTGTTTCCCCTCTACAATATGTGTAACATGTACTGAGGCTGAACAGTTCAACTGAACATGATGGATTGGACTACTGGTTGGATTTGGGCATATTTAGTTGGACCATTTGACCAGCCTTAGTATGGTTACTGGTAACATTCACCCGACTGGAAGTATGAAATCATCACCAGGGATCATCGACAATTTTTAATAAGCTGTGGCAAGCGGAAGTTGATGCACTCTCAGCAAATTCAAGAAACCCAGGTGTGACTTGGTTATCCAGGAACTCACACTGATTGATTGATGTAGGACTAGTTGTAGTCAGTGAACAAGAGATTGATATTGATATTTGGGCTGAATACACGTGTGGCTTCAATAGTTTCTCTGGGGTTAACAAAAAAAAGGTTGACTCATCCGATGTCACTGGGTCCTCTGGCTTGATAAATAAGCCAGCGCTATCAATTGCTTTACTGGGGTAAACTTTCAGATGTTGTGGGTCTATCTCAAATAAACCTACCATGTGATTCTGAGCCAGTCATTCCTCTGTGGCTTCATAGAATATAGGAATGGTGTCGATGCATTGCTAAGAATTTGCTAACTTAATTGTGCCATCAACAGAAAGTGAAAACAATTCAGATGTCGTCTGGTAAAGGTCATTAGTGGGTAAGCCAATAAAATAACCGCTTACACAATTAGAGATGAACCCATGCGCAGATAAATGTATGTTATAAACAAACACATATGATCGATTAAAATCAAATTATTGGTGACATTTTTTTCTGCACCTGGCCAAGAATTAACAATATCCCCTTTAGGTCTTGATACTAAATATATATATGTGAGGGTAATAGGCTACAACTTAGTACAAGCGCCCAGGGCTAGATATTGATCCGTTGCAAAGAATTTGCCAACTTAATTATGCCATCAACAGCAAGTGAAATTGTAACCATTTTGGGTACCGCCATATTGCTGAATGTTTACAAGGTCATGATCATTAGTGGGCTAGCCAATAAAATAACCACATACACAGTTAGAGATGATGGCATGCGCAGATAAATATAACGCACATGGTTGGTTAAGAAAATATCACAAATTATTGGTGACATTTTATTTTGCACCCGACTGCATTTTATTATTTTTTGTACACAGAATACTCCACACTGCAGTATTATCTATTTTTCTCTCCACCCGGCCACATTACCTGCAACAAGAATATTTTTAGGGCAGGCCTTGATTAATTTGGTTTTCTAACCTTTTGTGGTCAAAGCTGGGTGAGGTTGGGATGGACAGTCTTGATTAATTAGGTGTCTCAGTAAATTGGAATATAAAGATGGTTAGTTGTCTTTAGGTAAGACGGGGCACCTCCGTGGTTTAGCGATGACGTGTCGGACCACAGATCCCTACCACCTGTGTTCGAATCTCAGCATGGGCATATCTGAAGTTTGTTTCATCTTTGACTGGTTTCATTACCTTTGGAGGTCACTCGGTCCATTTATCCTACTATGTGCACAAAAGTGGCCGTAAAACATCAATCATCTTTATCAGGGACAAGTAACTGCCTTATAGTCATGTACATTGGAAGGCATTTAACTGAACTCACAGACTTTATTATTTACCGGATACACAGGTTATTTACTAATGTTGATACAGTTAATGATCTAAATTGTTTTGTGGTCAGCTAATGCTTTATTAGTTTAGAATTGGCCTATTCTGATAGGTGGTGTTATTGAGCATGGATTAAAAGTCAGTGAAATGGTCATACATGACTGTTGTAAGTGCAAGAATTAGACATTAATTAATTAATGTGGATGTTTTAGTAAAGGTTCTTCTGTAATTAGACTCCTTCAGTATTTAGCTGTTAATATTTGCTGAATAAGAATTGGCAAATCAAAAGTCATCTATTTACTGTCTGGTGTCTTTATGGTGTGGGTCTCAGGTGGGGGGGGGAGGACTCCTTGGTTTTACACGTCATTCATCTTTAATTTAGTTCTGTATAGAATAATCAATAGTGAGAGGCGTTTGTGGTTGGCACTTATTGGCCTATGTTACTCTGGGAGAGGCTTGGAGGAGGTGTGATGTTATCAAACTTGGCAGTATTGAGTGTCATCTGCTCAACACATGAACTGGGATTTAGTGAATCGCTGTGTGTGTGTAAAAAACTGCGCTTGATGTAATCTAGGGAAGCTTTCTCTTGAGGATTCCTCAACTGGTAGCCTTTTTACAGAAGTGGGTGTTGTCATTTGATGCCCTTCAGAATTAATTGACTTTTGTCTATCATCTGTCTGTAATACCTAGTAGAGTCTGTCTGAGGTTAATGTTTTATGTTAAGTAGTACACCATTTGTTAGCTTCTATTATAAAGTGAGTATTTGGTCTCATGGTTTAGAGGGTAATATGATATACTAGTTCTTTGTTGGGGGAATCTAAAATTAGTTTTCAAAAATGTAAGCCATGACATGTAGATATTGCAGGTGTGTGTCTAATGGTTGATATTACAATTTTATCTATTAATATGACAGGTGTCTGATTCAGATTGAGGACAGTAGAGATGGTTAATACTGTATATAGGTGACTTTTGAGGGGATTCTATTTGGCAGTAACATTATCACATTAGAGATAATGTGTGATGTGGTGTATATTTATGATGGTACCCTTTTGAGGTTGTGTAAAGGGTTAATATTGTCAGTTACTCATCATCATGTTGTTAGGGTGATTCATCACAATACACAGTTTTCTAATAATGATAACTTTATATTACATTATCATTTGTTTATGATAATAATATAGCTATGACAGTCTTTTTGATAATGATCCAATTATTATTATTATTACAGGGAGACAGAGTACTATGACTATGGACATGGTACAGCAGGAGAAGAGCCTTACCATGGAGGACACGGAGAGTATGGTAAGTGTTGTTATATTATACTATTAGGTGACTGATTGGTTATGGTTACATCCTCACAGATACTCACACTGTGGATTTGTGATATGGAAGGAGGTTTGATATATGCCATGGTTATCTTATCTCTGTATAATATACAGAAATAAGATAACCATGGCATGTAATATATTACACCCAATCATCTACTAGAGTGTGGAAGATTTAGATTTTTAAAGTTGTATTTTATTATATTTTATTTATGGATTGAGTCCAATGATGAGTAATATTGAGGATATATATTTATCACTGTGAATATTCTGTGCCAGTGTATTCTGACCTATTTTGATAGCAAACATGCATTCAAGTACAAGTAGGTCCATGCATGTGCAGGCATACACATGTAAACACTTGGGTTGTTCGTCCTATTATTGGTGGCAGCACTTGTTTGTTGTATGATGTATTGTGGATATTGAGTTATTGTAGAAATGGATGTCAGTTGAGCCCAGGTTATGAGTATGTTAGTTTTGGCAGTTATTTGTCATATGAAGGGCAAAGGCTTGTTTGTATTGTTGTATTCTATAGAGACTGACTACCCATCTTGATATAATATATACTAATATAGACTGTTCTCATCTGCTTGAGTAGACTGTTCCATAGTTGAATGGGAAAATTGTAATATGTGTGAACCTAATAGTTGATGTTATAATTATAGATATGATTTGTATCTAATTCAGATTGAGGACAAATTATACACTTGATGATGTCTGACACAGGACATTATCAATTCCAGACATTTCACATTAATTGTTCCAAATTGTTTTTCATTTAATTTTTTCAAATGGTAATAAGGTTTTTGTTTTGGTTGAGACTAACAATTTAAATTCTTTGTACTCTATGGCTTCTTGTCTGCAGACAAAAAGACACTTTTTGTTGGTTAGAAAATGGGAAACTAAATGAGCTGAGCCAACCAGTAAAGTGAAAGTTTAAAAAATCCTTATAGAGTAAGATACACATTATTAAGTATTATTAATAATTAATTTTTGTTGATCCTTTAAATTGTACACTGCTTGGTTAATTACTGCTTATTGATATGTTGGAACTGTCATAAAATAAAGCTCCTAAACCATTGAATATGACAAAGATAGTGGCAGTTAACTATTAGATATTACGAGGATACTAGTTATCTATGTTGTTACAGTGTTTGTCATATAGAACTGGACAAGCTTATAAAATGAAGCCGTATACTGATAACAGAGTGTCATCCCTAATATAGAGGATTTCAAGTATTGTAAAACTCAACAGTAGTGTGTATAATGTAGATCACCTGAGACATTATACTGATTAGATATTTAGACAGGTGTTCTTGATGATAATACTGACATGGTAGATCATATTGAAACAATAACCTGACTACAAGATGTTTTACTGAGATTGGGGATCTTTTAGCAGTCCCAGTTTTTGTTGATTTAAACATTGTTTTGAGGGTTCAACTCAAGTTTTATGCACACCGTTTTTTTAATACAGGTAGCAAATATCATAGTATCTAATTTGGTCACCTACTTCACAGCCAATTAAAATTTCCAGTTGACTGAACCTGTTTTTTTCCCAGCTCACCCCTGGGTTGTTATTTCTTTTTGTGTATTAATTCTATAATTAAACACAAATATAAATGTACAACTGTACAATTTTATTGGTATATAACAAATAAATGATTGCTAACTAAGTGCTGAAGATTATATTTAACTTACCACTTGGCTAAAGTCACAGTATGTTAAGGTGTAGAGATTAAGTACTTTTAAAGTCTAGAGATTAGGCTTAATGGAGAGCAGAAGCTTTTACTTGAATTCACCTAATTGTTTTATTAGATTCATTTGTTGATGACACATCAGTAATTCTGGTTTTGTTATGGAAGGGTCATTTACTTGAATTATTTGTTTGTCATAGTGTGTGTGTGTGTGTGTGTGTGTGTATGACTGACTGACTGATACATTCACTGAACATGTACTATTAGTGTTGTATGTGTAATGTTGTGGATGAACTAATTATGTTGATCCTCTGTGGTTACTGATGTGGTGTCTTTGATATCAAAGTTTAGATCGTTGGTGGCCTAAGCTTTTGGTATCTGATGTATGAATAGCATTGTATACTGAAATTTAGCGCTTGCTGGATACATTGTAATAAATATGTTTAGGGTAGAAGTCTTATCTTGGAGCTATGTCTTTACAGTAGTCTCAGATTATTTGTTGGGGTTCACTATTTGCTAGTAGATATCTCTAGTATTATAAAGGAGTCAGTGATCGATGGTGGTATAATGTTACTGAGTGTTCTGTAGTTTTGTCTTGTTTGGTTTATTTTTGGATCATCAGACATTTGTATTAATTTTGTCTGGTTTAACCTTGTAGGGTAGATTATTTCCAACATTAATAAGGGTGTCTATTATGCGTGATGGTGTTCTTTCTAATGAGTGCACATTTGGACGACGCTGAGACTGGTATATGGGTCATACATTGATATATAAAAGTGTTATTAACTTGTTTATTTTATTTGGTAAAGCTGAATGCAGTTTAATCATATATTGAGGAGAATGTTCACCAAGCTAGTTGTTGAATAGGACTCACTTGGTGTGTTTCAAAATACTATGATGTTTAATAGTTTTATTCTTGTTAATGTTAAAGGAACAGTTCACCCTCAGATAATATGATTTAAATGTGTAATTCTTATGAAGTAATCCTACAATAATAATCACGAACTCGACCTCTGGTATCATGGATATAAGGAAATAATTCTAATTACTAGAAGGTATCTATGGCAGTTTCCTCAGATGGCAGATTGTATGTCGGGAAGGAAAAAAGTCATGTGTTCTGACCTCGTATGGCACAAAGATTATGTAGCCTTCTTCCAATCAAGTCTGGTCAGTTATAGATGCTCTGGTTTAGCTATATCCTCATGACCTTACCTGCCCTTGTACACAATCTAACTATGGTCAGTTCATTTGCATAAATCTTAATAGCTTGGTAGATACTTCTCTATAGTGTTGTTGAGCAATTTCAGTAATATAGTGAGCTGTTTAGACAAAACAATACTGTAATATTCATAAATACAACTTTATTCAGAAATTACATGCTTGGCTGACCTCTGTTTACATTGTTTAATATCCGTGTAATACAATCAGTTGGTATTAAATGATGTCAGATTTCAGGAGCATCTGGGCTGTGTCTGGTTTCAAAATGGCAACGTCCACAGACCATGAATAGTCAAATAATCAGCACTTATTTAATGTGTGGTTGATCCATAATTTATAATTAACGTTAGCATATTTGTAATAGTCCTAACATTTTGAAATGAACTGTTCCTTTGATGTGTTCTGATGATACTAATAGTGAGAACAATTAACATTAATTAATCTCAGCTCTGAAACAAAAGTTATAAAATGTTCTTTACTTTGGTATTTGATATATTTGATATAGAAAACTTAATTATTGTTGATGGAAGCCGAGACAGTTGTATTGTGAGTTTGGATACATCTAGATTTATAAGCGATACTATGTCTACGTAGGTAATATATATATATATATATATATATATATATATATATATATATATATATATGTTAATTATAATATTACAGACATGAGAAATGGACTTTACTAGGAAGACTGGCTCATAGAAACGTTTATATTTCGTACGTTTGGGCTGCATGTGTTAGATTTGTTTTTGTCCGTTATTTTTGTATTAGCAGAAAACTTGTATGAATGAATTAGTAAGTCAACCAAAACTTTTTTGTTTTAATTCTATTTTATCACCTCGTATTCAATGTTTGGTTAGATGATAAGAATATGAAGTTGATGGGAGTTTGGTTAGACTTTCTCCCATTGTTGTAAGTGAAGAGGCTGAGCTAGGTCTGACCTGACTGTTGGGATAGTACTGGGAGGTTAAACTATCAAAAGGGTTAACAGGTGTCGGTGTGTATTCTGGTATGATACTACTAAATACTATGATGTCTATATTTTTGTCAGCCATTCACTTAAAGCAGAGAATATTTCTTTCAAAACCAATCCATTGATTGATTTATTAATTTATCCATTTAAAAAATATTTAGTCTTCTGTCCATTATCCTTAAATACAATTGTATTCATAATGTCGACAATAATTATTTGTGAAGATTGAAATATAATCACAACAGGATGCCACTACCATAGGAAACACTGCACAGGACATGGACATTTCTTTGTACCACTTGATATTCTTAAAGATGCTATACACCATCACCAAATCTTTATTTTAATTGAAGTTGAAGATTTGTATGTGTTTGTGTGCTGGTGATCACTGATTGTTAACAGAAAGAAGATATTTATTAGAAAGAATGATTGTTATTATATTGAACTGTGATGAATTTTTGATATTTATATGATTTATAATATATTTAATATTTGTTAGTTGTTTTCGTCTGTTGTGATTAATTTGTGTATATTATAATGAGTTTATTTATTTTTGTTATAGGTGAGAGTTGGAATCAGTCATCAACTTCTTACGGTAAGGCTCCAGCACCCCGTGCCCGTAGCTCGATACCGGAGAGAGCTCATCCTTATGCGGCATCTACAGCCCCGCGGACAACAAGATACTAAATGGTTAGAAGTAAGGGCAGGGAGGGTGTACAGCTTAATGGTATAGTCATTACTGTGGATGACAGTGGAATATAAATCTTGTATTATTCATCCATCACCATTAGATCCATTGATTGAAAGGTTTGTTTTAATGTGATGAGGAAGTTCTTCTCATTTGTACTCTCAACTTCATTTATCATAGACAACGTTGGTTGGTCATTGTGTACACTGTATATTATGATTGTGGTTTGTTAGACTGTAAACATGGACAGCGCTGTACTGACGCTGTGTCTGCACCCACTGCCCACAGAACATCATTATGCTGTGTCAGGTCTTCTATTGTAAACATAAGATGACAGCGTTGTGCTGGTTTGTTATTGTAATCAAGGACGGCTGCAACCATAATTCAGTCAGATGTATTTAGTTGGTTCCATTAATGCTGTGTGTAGCTCCTGTGTCTGTTGGTGTGAGTTCTCACATGTTACACAAAGCACTATATATAGAGAGCTGTGTATTATGTGGTAATCATGTGAATATTGTTGCTGATGATTCTACGTGTGATTCTCATTATTTTTTATATTGGACATTATTGTTTCAAAGATAAGCTGATTCTTGACATCCAGGATCTGTACAATAAATCCTGGTATGGTTAAGAGCAGTGTACACCCAAAGTATAATCCGTTTTGTATTGGTACTAATTCTGTTACTCGTGTAAACTTTATTGTGTTAAGATGTTGTGAAATAGTCGTTGTATGTAAAAACAAAACTAACTAACATGGACTGTACTCCCTTCCCCCAGAGAATAATGAGATGTAAAAATGTGTTGTATGAAACATATCTAGAGAGAGAGAGAGAGAGAGAGAGTGAGTGAGTGAGTGAGTGAGTGAGACTTTTTACTATTGTATACAAGTTTTATCATTTTATGTAATATTTCCTTTGCTCACCTTAAGTAGCTTAATTGAAGTTAATGTCTTGAAAAAAAAAGTTGGTGACAGTTTTTTTTTTCATTTAGTAAGAACCATTTGCTGTGTTGTATGTGAAATTAAAAGGTTTTCTGCTATTAATAGTGTTCTATTTATGGTGTAATTAGACAATTCACTAAAAGTAGTCTGCAGACGTTTCAGTTATCATGCACCTATAACTGTATTATATGATCAGAATGTTACAGGTTTAAATAGTGTTTTTAGTGCCAGACATCAGTGTTTAATGAGGATCTTACCTTGGATCGATCCTGTTCTTGGACATTTTGATTTATGACAATTTCTAATCGATGTATGATTTGTGCAAAACATCATAAAACGTGATATTGTCCATACACGTTTGCTTTTAGTGCAGTTTTGTATAATAAACCTGTCATCCATGTAAATAGATTTGTTGTTGGATAGAAGAATTTTCACGATTTTCTCATGGAGACGACATAATTAGTAATGAAAATGCTGATGCCGTGAAAAAAGATTTATGTTAGAAATATAACATCTCATTGTCTATTAATTTCAGCTGTATGTAGTTTGTTTTGAGAATTATTCATTAATTATGCATCCACCAATAATGATACAAGATAAATACAAAAATAGATTTTAAAAACTTCGGTAGCTTCATACACAACAGATCACACCATTTAGTTAGAATAATTAATGAACCAAGAAGTTCACCTTTACGGGAATCTACACATAACATAAATTATATAGTTTAAAAAATCCTCTTATGATACAAGAGCCATCCATATACAGGAAATTCCCCATCTTGTATATTTATATATTTATTAAATTTATCAGTTAATTAACTAAATATAATTCGCCAACGTTGAAGTTGCAATAAGATAAAACAACCCCCCAACGTAATATTTAAACAAATTAATTATATGTTTAAAACTAAACAACAGTTGAATTACTGAATGGAATTAGTATTAATATATTCTGGGCTCACGATAGCTACTCGTATTTTTAATACTTGGGAATGTCTCCTAATTGGCGAACGAAAAAATTTACCCTTCAGTTATTTGTGTGAACGCATTGAACGACCTGGGAAGGATCAGCTGAATAAACCAATCACAGTTCGCGTTTAAATATGCAAATGGATTTCTATTTTAGAGACTACTGAAAGAAGGACTGTTATTGACTTATCGCCTCAGAATTTACTGAAAAGATAAAAGGCGGATACAAGTGGGGTCTATTAATAAATAAAATTTGGGTAGATCTACTATTTAAATTTTTATAATAGCATCAGACTAATGTCCAAAACCGGGGCCGTGAGATTCAGTTTTCAACCAATAATTATAGATTTAGTGGGGACAGAAATTTCTTTCGGCACGAGGGGATAAAATTTGGTTTCTCTTGCATCGGAAAAAAACCCCAATGTTTTGAAGCTCCCAGCTTTTGGCTAGTTTATAGCAGTTAATATGTACGCCACAATGATAATGCTACTTTTATAGTTAATAGTTCTAGTCTTGATTGAAATTTTGTCGTTCCTTTTTCAGTCTAGTACTTTTCGACAGTTCATTTATTGGACTGTATAAGGTTTATGTCATTGTAAATGTACTTGTATGGTAGATTAGTTTGTGATTTGTCGATGTTTTTGTGATTTAATGAAACGGAACATCTCTTAAGATACATGTATTACGCTCCAAGATGAAAAACAGAAACGATATTTTGGGCATTTTCAAATACAGAATGGCATATAATCGTTAGGATTTTTAATAACTAGTAACTAAATAATAAATGGGTATATAATCGATATTATACACTAGTGTCGTATACTATTATATATTGATGGATATCAAAAGAAACTGTCCAATTAAGTGGCATCTTACATTATAACCCAATATGTTTATTAACTATAAAACTAAGGTTGAAAATATTACGGTTCAAATTGACTTCTGTTAAAGAATCTTATCTGTAAAATTTACTTCTTTAGCAGTTTTACTAAGCGAAATTTGGTACTAGATTGAGCCCAGATATAGATCTGGATTTACATTCGGATATAGAGATCGTATATATTTAACCTTGAACAAGTTTCTGGAAGATATTTAATGCTGGATTAGCTGTCTTTTCGGGACTATTACAGAGATTCCCAGATGTATTGCTTTTGATAGTTTTATAAATTGTTAGCAAAATCTTGAAATGAATGCGCTGTCTTACATTGTAAAACATTGGCATTGATAAGCCATTCACCAGGAATTTACTTAGACCGGTCTAGATTTTCAACAACCATAATAACATTATACAGAACATATTAATGATAATACGTCTAGGATGTTACATCACGCGTAATTGTCCTGTCATATTTTAGATATTATACAAGAAACAAAACCCAGTCAGGAGATAAATCATTAAAACCATATATTATTATTACACAAACTAATCTTACAGGAATCTCACTAAATTGTTTGAGATCCAGAAGAAAGATGTATTAAATGTGTTTTATTTATTTTAATAAAAAGTTTAGTTTTCAGCAATAAACCCGAGTCATTTATGGAACTGATTAAACCCGTGGTATAAAATTGTCACAAAAGCTTCATTGGTAGATGTATATATGATTGTTACATTGGTGTGAAGCTGGGTTCATGTTTTACAACATGTACTTATAAACATCTGACAATAGGATGATTTATGTTATGTCTGAATGATATGAAGCTTAATTTCAAAACCAGAGATGACACACAATAAATGTTGATAACAATTTATAGAACCAATATAAAACATATCACTAGTTCGAGACCTAGTAACACACAAAGGAGCACAAATATTATCATATAAAATGCAATTATAATAAAACAAAAAAGATTAGAAAATTTGGAATCTAAACATTTTATTGTGGCATTGTTTGTTGGGTGCGGTGGGGGGGGGGGGGCTGGTTGATAATGATAATATGTCAGTGACATTTTATCAAATTTTCGTCCCACGTTTTCACTTTTCGTCCCATCAAATATGTTCTCAGTTTTCGTCCTTTGTGTATGTTTATTCATCTCTCCAACTTTGACCATCTACTATCTCATCACGGTAGTTTATACGACTTACAGATATACAGGAGGATCAACGGATGATTCTCATGTTAAGTAGATTATATGCTCATACCTGTACGTAAATACGTACATATTCATTGATAATTGTACATACACATCTCCAGGTTGTATTTAGGAAACAATACACCCGGGAAGAACTTCATGCACATGCCAATCAGTGTGACAGGAGATGGAGTTCACTACCTGTATAGCTGGTTGATGAATCCAAGTACAATTGAAATACTATTAATACAGGTAGAACAACATTTTATTTAATCAATTCCCATTGCTACGACATCACTTCTAAACGTTTTAATTAAATACAGTCATATACTTTGGTAGATTTCTTTATTTTGTCGTAGTTAGGTCTAGCCTTGTTCCTGTATTTTAATTGAACCTTTGTGCCTAGCTAACTTCCGTTTCTCTACTCTTAGTCTCAGCCTTATTATTTTCTCTTCAAATACTTTTATTTTCTTCTGTTCCTTCATGATTTCCTTCTGTACTTTAAGGTTGGTTTCTTCTTTCTCTTTCCGCTTCTTTAGATATGTAATAATTTCGGAACTTGAGAGCACTTTCGGATATTTTAGGTCCTTGCGCTTTCTCTCTCTCGGTATTTCAGGGAGCTTCAACACTCCATCATTTAGTGGTATAACGTTAAGTAGATCATAATTATTTCTAGATGATCCAATTTCTCTATCTTTAATAATCAATGTCTAATTTTGAGGTTTGAGTAATGATTCATGCAGGTCGGAGACACCAACATGGCCAGACTGTAGTGACTATGCCAGTATATCAGATACATATACATCAGCGGGAGTGTACTCTAGTGTCTCGGTCTGTATTTCGGGAACATCAGCGGGATCTGACTGTTGATCTTCTGGCAGCACTATACACATGTCGGGAACATCAGGTACAACTTCTGATTTTAGGATTTGGGAAATGTTGATAAACAGGTTCTTATTTTCATCAACCTCGATGTCCAGATTCTCCTCAGTGAGAGAAGCCATGTCAAACAGTACAAGCTCGGATATCTCCAGGTTCACAACTTGGGTTCGCTGTAGGGTGGTTCATTTGTATGAGGCTAGGTTACAACTTCATGAGACAGGGATAATCCTTTATTCTCAGGAAATGATGGCATTGATTTAGAAGATGTTGTTATGTTAATAGTTGTATCTTCATCACTAGATAATGGCGACTTCCAGACTGTGGATGGATCAGTATTGGCCATATCCACTCACTTATGGTCAAATGGAAAACTACCAGAATGACACAAGCTTGGTGTGTTTTTTTGCACCATGCCAGTATTGTCCCAGGCATCTTTGAAGACCCCCGACAAGGTGGCTTTTGTAACTGATTGACCAGGGTTTTGGAATTGGTAAACACGGAGTCATATCCGATTAAGTTTTGAGTGGGCTGAATAATCCCTTATCACATGGCTGCACCAGATGACCCGCGTGGACTAAGAAACAATATAAGATGATATTGCTCTGTCGTCTCTAAGTTCCAGTGAGTGCTTTATCCATCAACGAGCAGTAGTGCAGGGAGACACACACGTCTTGACTTGATTTGAGGGATCAAATGATCCCACAACAACCCAGTGAATAGAGAGGTGTCTATCCATCTATTTCAAACTTTTCCCAGTGGGCATCACTGAATCCCTCTAGGGTATTGCATCCAAAACTTTGCCTGGACATATTAACACTAATGGTAAGATATGTCCCGAAGCACTGCAGCTAGCTAAAACAGTGATTTGGCTTTTATTGCCAGATGTTACCTGGCAGACATGAGAGACTCATCTTGGCGTCAGAACAAAATCTGTGATGGGTGCCAAAGGATAGCAACTCTCATCGTAGTTATAGATTCTTGATGGATCGTCAAGGCTATCTTAATTACCTCCTTCCGTTAGGAATTCCGTCTACCCATCAAACGAGCTTTTAATTGCGTGAAAGATGATTACAGCTCGGTCATATTCCAGGCATTGCGCTTTTACTGACAGCTATCTCGGTCATATTCCAGGCATTGCGCTTTTACTGACAGCTATCTCGGGATGACATTTTCATAATCTCATTATCCGTGTTCTTCCAGGAATGCGTTTAATAATGTATGAGACTTCTTTTGATATTAAAGGATAGCTCCATACCGCCATCTCCTGGATCAAAATAACTATTCGTTTCTACTCAGCAGGTGTTAATCTCTCTTCTAGCCCAGATGTGGCTTCTTCTGGCAGGCGCCCCCCCCCCATCTTGTCCAATTTGGTTGGTTTTAAAATCCCATATTACTTGGCAGCCTTGTACGCCGAAATGTAATCCTGAAATAAAACTTCAACGCTACTCAAATTTCTATTTATGCCCGTGAAACATATATGATGACCTAGGAAGGATGACAAAATATATTTAACATAGTACTTAACATATTAAATTAATGTAGATATAACTAGATTAAAATATGTATTGTCCAGATCGCCAAAAAGTACAACTAGACTACTCACCACCAACCTACAACGGAATTTAATTGAAAGGTTTAGTGATATTTAAGGACTTCCATATAAAATGTTTGTGGTAATTGAAATATGTATGGTAACTTTGTCTAGCAACAACACGGGCAATAGTAAAGTTAATGAAACCATCATTAGGCTGAACATTGTGGCACTTCAATAAATCGTCTTAGTTTATTTTAGTAATAATGTGACGCAATTTAGCCATTATTTGGCATGAATTATTAATGAGAACTGTCATTTCTAAGAAATTACAAGGCATCAACCACATTGCGACAAAAATCAGGCAGGAAATACACTTCTCTAAATGATACTCACCTTAGCCAGAGTTAGAAAATAGCTACAGTCAAGACAGCAGTAGAAATCCACTGTAAATATCAGATTTTAGAGGGAGTTTTACAGCATAAAATTAGTGAATAAAGGTATTGTAAGGATGTCCATTTGTGATACTGATTACTAAAATTATTTAAATCACCCAAAACATTCACACAATAAGAGAACCAGCAATACTCACACATTAGTTTATTACGACGAAAATATAGAACAGGCGAAAGCTGGTCTATTAAACTAAAATAAAGTGAATGAAACGAGAAAAAATACGAACATAAATAACAGCATATATTTATAAATAATACTATATATATATATATATATATATATATATATATATATATATGTTAGTGTGTTTAGTGTTAGTGTGTGTGTGTGTGTGTTAGTATATATATATATATATATATATATATGTGTGTGTGTGGGGGGGAGGGGTGTTACCTGTTTATTTTATAAAAATAATTAAAATACTGCACAGTATTATAATATATCAAAAGGCAATTAACACTTGATTCTATATATTAAAATACTTAATTATATATATATATATATATATATATATATATATATATATATATATATATATAATTAGCAAATTTAAACACACAAACACAATATATTAACAAATAATAATATAATTAACAAGACAACGAAAGCTTCATAATATATTATCTGTCTAACTTTAGATTATTTGGTATACACAGACTCATATTGTGTGAGATATCAATCATATTTTGTTGTCATTTAAAAACATTTATCCCTAACATTTAATTTATAATATTGTCAATAACTCAGATCTACACTTCAATGATATCTATTTATAGACAATATCATACCATACCTTATTATGGGTCGTGTATGATAACAATTGTATATTTGTATGATGAGAAGAATATCATATTATCGTCAATTATATATCAGGTAACACAAGAGTTCACTCACTAAATAGATAGCTTTATTATACAATATCCCCTCCCAGAGAGGCTCAGGTGCCATACGGTGACCATGTAATATGATAGTCATCAATCTCATTATGATTATCATAACAGATTATCTTACTAGATATAGGAAAATAATATAATATGAGGCTAGAATATTATTATTGTAATTTGAACTTACAGGAATAGTCAATTAGGTTATGTATAAGAAAATGTACTGCGGGAATCTAGCAGTAGGGGAGTATATATATATATATATATATATATATATATATATATATTAATATATATATATATATATATATATATATATATATATATTTGTATTATATATTATAATATAATGCATTGCTAATTACCTGAACACATTAATAATCATAAGTATGTTTAATCATTATTATGTACAAGACAAACATATCTATTTACTGCAGTACAAAATTGCAGTCGTACGACAATAAATAAACTGATAATAAAACAGAGTTGACAGTGTACTGATATCAGATAGCTTAATGGTTAATATTTATCTATCGATAACAATTTAATACAGTCACTTTAGAAAACAATATTATCCGTTATACAATACAATAGGTGTTATACACGAACTAATTAGCACGGATAATTATAATAATAATATAAAATCTGAACAAATATCACTCATCCATATCTCATCTAAATCAGTGTTCAGTGACCGTTTTCTATTGTTCACATTTAGTAGTGTACGTTGTTGTTCCTAAATGAATGAAATATTTACTGAAAAAAATCGGTCGATCAGTAAATTTGTAAATATTACCTCTTAACTTCGGGATGCATGTTTTAGTGAACGTTCAAGTAATTTCATGATCGATTATGGTCTTTCAATCACATCCACAGATTCGATCCGTCGGCATCAAATAATTATATTTATTGCTGATAATAAATTATACTAATTCAGTTATTAACATCATCAGATAAACAAAGGATATTATCTTCAATAAACCAGATATGCTGATAGTAGATCTGCTCATCTTTATGTTAGATCTAGTTACTTGATTAAACAAATTATTATACATTTTTTATATGTGTGTTTTAACATTGTGTTTAAAAGTAATTGAGCAGCAACTGATGACTTGAAAATACAACCTCTGAATGATTCATCAGGGTAATCACTTAATTGTTGAAGCAATTATTTATATTGAAACATGTGATATATTAACCGGTTTAATATTAAAGATCGCTAATCTCAACACTTACCTACTGTGCTTGAGGTAACTGTGCAAAGTTTGATAACTAATTAAGACGAACTTTAATTAATATGTTTGGCAAAAGTAATTAGACTTCTATCTCTCCGCATTTTAACATGTTTAGTAGGTCATCAATGTCGGATGAGTATTCAAATGACAAAGAAATGATATTTTAATGATTTTATCAACAAATCTAGCTTAAACTAAACTCTACGATTTGTAAGATTCTGTAGAATAAAACAATATACACCTTAGCTATAGTCAGATTGTTACGTTGGCGTTTTACGATCCCGATAACAGACTAAGATAAACGAGATAAGGATACCTAAAGTGCAAAGTGTGTGAGGCCATAACACCCTCACTATGACAGGATAAACATTATATATTTATAAATGTTTATATTGATTGATACCCAAAATCAGTTTTAGACAACACAGCGTTTTAGGGGAGGTTCATTCCACAACACTTCAAGACTATTTATTTACAACGATAATTATATGTACGAGACGGTGTAAACAGGGTAACACAAATAAATACTAGACACATTATGTACACTCATACATACAGACAGCCGAAATATATTTGAAATTTTGACTAGACACAGTACTGTAATATATAACTTAGCCGATATGCAATATTTATTTACTGTCATCTTTCTTTCTTCTAGCAGGTAAATCGTGACTTGCGGTTTTGGTAATTAAATAATGATAAATTCATTATATTTTCACTGTATTTTACCTGCAACATACACAATATTTTCTGGCCATTTAACTTGTATTTAATTGATAATACACTCCCTATCAACCCGAATAAACAAATCAAGTTCAAATATGTTTCATATTCTCATAAGTATACCTGGTTTCTTATCAGAATTAACATTTCTATATCGAATTAAACTCTTTCAGTAGCAGGTTTTTGACCATCTGTAAAATTAAAATACCATTAATAAATTATGTAAATTAACCTTGTTTTAATGGCTCTAGTTTTGCTCCTTTCTTGATATATATATATATATATATATATATATATATATATATATATATATATATATATATATATATATATATATATATATATATATATATATATATATAATCTATATTCAGGTTTAGCTTGCCATGATCCGTTTGTCTTTATTCTATTACTATTCGGAATAACTTCAATATATAAACATTACTATGGATATATATCCTTCATTATAATTTTCAGTATAAAAATTTTTTTATATATATATATATATATATTTTATAATATATTATATATATATATATATTATGCCATTCCAAGAATAGAAGGAATAATTAACATAAAAATACAACGGGATTTATAATAACTGAAGAATCATCCTTCTTGTCATATATCCTTGTCATATTCGAATCTTGAAGCGAAAGGATAAAAAGCCAAAATAAATCGAAAATCAAATACTTTTTACTTGGCTGTGTAACAGACTAAAAGAGTAGATTAGTTCTAAAGACTTCAGGAAACTAATTTTTAAAAGACTAAACTTTCAAATTAATTAATCTCCTAAGGCTGTTATTAAGCCCATTAAATCTTACGTTTCTCTTCTCTAACACGAACTTCCTTCTTTGTATGTTTTTTTCCCCTCCAAGAGTTTTAAAGTGACATTGCGCCAGCTAAGAACCCTTGAAGGCGAACAAAGTGAAAAATTATTGCATTCAGAATAAAGGCAATGAAGCTCAATTGAACTTTTGGGAATATCTAAGAAAATGAATACCATAATGGTCTTCACGATTTCTACTCGTATAATACAATTCACTGTATTTCGTGTTACAATATTTGTTTATACTGTGAGTACTCTGAGACTAGTGTTTTTTCCTCCTCTGGTGGGTTCTACAAGAGATAAAAGAGTTTTGTGCTTTTCTCCTAATTAAATAACATATCTTAATTATCAGTGACCTTGGTCACTTATTATACACAGATTAATGTACGTATAATTGTATTTGTATTTAGATTTATGGAGGTTGGTCTCGAAGGATGTTTAGATATGTTGATGCTCTGTGCCTGTTGCCTCTTACTATGTAACATAAAACGCACATTGCCCGTGCCAGACATCTTATCTATTTCCATCCAGATTCCTTATTACACCAATGTAAGAAAGTTATGTCGTTATTAAAACATGTTTGAGTCTATTAGATTTGTTATGTATAATGTAGAATCTATATTGTTGTCCTCTTATGTTATCTGGCGAAACGACCTATTAATTCATACAAAGCTGCTTGATGGATTTATACTCCTGGAGTCGTTTGTTACTCCGGTAGGCATCTCAATGGGTATTAAGCTGCGGACAGAGTTTTTCCCATATTATGAGTAATTAGATTACACTAATATAGGAAATTTGTTAAATGTATAGCTATTATAATCCCGACGTGTCATTCGTAGTATCGGAGATCTGCCTGAAATCCGCTGTTCTCGACCATGGGTCAAATAGATCAAGTGGATAGGCGCTTTAATTTAGATCCCACCACACCTAACTGCATATACTTAGGGACGCTAAATTAGGCGTGAATGAACGTTCACTTAGTGATGAACGGAAATGTTTGAGGATTCGAGTAAATCATAGTATTTACTCAGATTTGAGACAATATTTTGTTCTAGTTCAGTAATAATCCATTGTGTAATAATCCATTGATTCCATACCGAGTTAGTGAACAAACTGTAATGTTTGTTAATACATTAAGAGTCTTTAAAAGCCCTACTTTTTCACATAGGTTAAAGAAGAACTTCGACGCCAGATTAATCGGATGTGTACCGATATATATATGGTTCATATAGGTAGGATTTATTTAGTTATTCGAACCCAGATTTAAGCTGAGGTTAACATCTGAAGTGTCGAAATATATATATATATATATATACACTCACTCACTCACTCACTCACTCACTCACTCACTCACTCACTCACTCACTCACTCACTCACTCACTCACTCACTCACTCACTCACTCACTCACTCACCACCACTCACACTCCACTCACTCACTCACTCACCACTCACTCACTCACTCACTCACTCACTCACTCACTCACTCACTCACTCACTCACTCACTCACTCACTCACTCACTCACTCACTCACTCACTCACTCACTCACTCACTCACTCACTCACTCACTCACTCACTCACTCACTCACTCACTCACTCACCACTCACCACTCACTCCTCACACTCACTCACTCACTCACTCACTCACTCACTCACTCACTCACTCACTCACTCACTCACTCACTCACTCACTCACTCACTCACTCACTCACTCACTCACTCACTCACTCACTCACTCACTCACTCACTCACTCAACCCACCCATCCACCCACCCACCCATCCAAATAATAAAGATAAATATTTCGTTTAGATGATGAATGGAAACATTAATAAATCTTTCTATCGTGTTGAATTAATCCTTATCATGTCTGATGGACATTAATATCACAACAGTTAGTTCATGAAAAAATTAATTCGTTGCAATATAACCATTAAAATATACAAATCCATTAATTAGATCACATCATTAGCTTGTTTAGATCCAATAAATATAAAACTTTGGTTGTTACCATCCAGTCTGCTGTTTAATGAAACTATTTAAAACTAAAGATATATCACAAGATTAGACTTCTCATCAGGATAAATACCAGAATTACACGAACATTGATCTTGTCTGTTCCAAATATATTAAATGATTTGAGAGATAATAGGTTATAGACAAAACCTCTTCTGATTGAATTAATAGCGATGTTATCTTATTTTTTTCAAGCACACAATAATCTAATCAGACAAATGTAAATTAGTACATCCATCAGCCTAACTAATCACATTTATCTAATAAGAGGACAATTGCTCAACTACCACAATATAAATTGTTTATCAATTTCAAAGTCTAGATTTAAGTAAATAAGTAGAGCTCGCAAATTATACATCAATAGATAAAGAAGAAAAATAAAGTGACTTACATGTGGCATTTATCATAATAAAATTATGAGTCTTATCTGATTAATCGATTCAGAACCATTCTTTATAAGGCTTTTTAATGTTTATTTACGACAGCAAGAAGCTGTTTATTCATTTGCTCAAATATTAATGTAAATCTCAAATGTTTCATAACATGAATCACTTTCTATTTCAGTCTTCAAAGTAGTAGAATCTTTTTATACAAAATTGAGATTTATAAAGAATATATAAATTATAAGTTTGAAAATAAGATTTGTTTCTAAAATAGATTCAGAAAGAATGAATATATATATATATATATACGCACACATAGACACGCACATACACGCACACACACGCACGCACGCACGCACACACATAGAGTATTTTGTAAACAAACCAGTAGATGCACCTACATAATTAACTAATAATATTACTAAATACAGGAAATGTAACTATGTAGACCTAGGCAAAGTATTTGACAGGGTTCTCCACGATACATTACACCTTAAACTGGTGGCGTATCTCCGACAACATACATGCAACATCATAATTGTTCTACTCCGTGATTAGTTTGAGTACTAATCCATTGTTACTTGTAGAATTAAGTATAAAGTTTTATGTTGATGAGATATAGCCTAGACAAATGTTTCATTTCATCTTCAGCGATGATCAGTCCACTGCAGGATGAAAGTCTTAGCATATTGCCTCCAAAGATCTCAGTTTCTTGCTCTCATGCACCAGTTCACATTGCCCAATTCCTTTGTAGTTCATCTCTTCATCTTTTTCGTTGCCTTACTCGATTTCTTTTGCCACCCATGGATGTCCAAACTGTCAGTGCTGCACTCCATTTATTATCCGTTCTGCGGCTGATGTGACCTGCCCATGTCTATTTTCTGTTGTTAATTATTTCCATAATATCCATAACTTTGGTTTGGCCCCTCATCCAATTGTTAGTTTTTCAGTCTTTATAAGTGATGTTGAGCATGCTTCGTTCAATATTGTGTTGCGCTACAGACATTTTTTTTCAATTTTGGTTGTTAATGTCCAGGTCTCTGCTCCATATATAATTGCTGGAAAGATACACTGGTTGAAGACCTTTGTTTTTAAGCATGTTGGTTGTGCACCCTTCATCATTGTGTTGTGTCTGCCAAATGCCCGCCATCCTGCTTTGATCCTTCTTCTTATTTCGTTGTCTTGGTTTTTCTCTATTAATGTGAAACGTTGGCTTAGGTAAACATACTCTTCTACTTGATCAAGTTGGATTCCATTTACAGATACGGCATTGGTTGTTCTTGTGGTTCCCACCATGATATTTGTTTTTGTCATGTTCATTTTCAGTCCACATTTCCTGCTTCCTTTGTCCAGCTGTTGAAGCATTACTTCAAAGTCCTTTACAGCATGAGTTATAAAAATGAAATATCAAAATATGACAAACCCAATTGTCATGGCTGATATAGTTACGGATTACGTAACAGAAGACATCTATAAAAAATCTATAACAAATTTTATTGAGAGCAAAATATATTTTTCCTTTAAAGTTTTCTTTTGAAGCATATAGTTGGTTGTTACTCCCATTTCCACCATTCTTCCTCAATATAATAGTCCCCTGTTTTATATTTGGATTAAAATACGAAATAAATTAAATGTATCTGTTCTAAGTTTTTACATCCACACACTGAACTGGATACGAACAATGTCGTATGATAAGATTATTGATTCAAGTTTTTTTCATTAACCGTCCTCAGTTTTAGGTGTTTAGTGATAGCTCTAAGCAACATTTATACTTAAGTACTACTGATTGCTTCGGTTTTCTTTCGTCGTTTCGTGTTTACTTGAACCAGACTGATTGATGGCTTGTGGTTATAAGAGATGACTCGTCAAGAAAAAGATTTTTATTGTAGGAAATGTGTTTGTATCTTAGAGGATTAAAGGCTACAGTATAGGAAATATGTAACTAGAATATTACTGACTATTTGTTGAAGTAATTGTGCCACAATCAAGACAAGACAAGACAAGATCAAACAATTCGACCACCAAGATATTTAATGTATGTTTTATCCTCAAATATCATTTGTCTCAAAGTGAATTAACATTTTGACGCATTTTTATCAATCAGATGAAAATGAATCGACCGTAATTGTGTATTTAGATATATCAAAAGCGTTATGATACAATTGATCAAAACATTTTATAAAAGAAACTAGAATTTTATCGTATAAGAAGTCATGCCTTAGACTAGTCTTCTAGCTACCTGTACAGCACAAAACAATATGTCCATTATAAGAGAAGTGACTGTCACTTTGAGACCATTAAATGTAGGGATCCACAAGGTTCAGTACTTGGACCAATACATTTAATTATTCACTCAAATAACCCTGACCGATGTTTAAACTTAACCAAGTCAATATTATCTGCAGATAACACAACATTTTGCGTATTATCTAATGATATATCCTATCTATACACAACATTGAACAGTGAACTTCACAAACTAATTGACAGGTTGAAAACGAACAAAAGATCACTTAATGTATTCAACAAAAACAACAAAACATCAACGAAGATCTTCAACTATCTGAGAGTAATATAGAGATAATAAAATGTTAAATATTGTTCTGAGTGTAGATTAACGAAAAAATGGGATAAACATATCAATTTGATGAAAAATATAATATCAAAATCGCTTTTTGCAATTAATAATAGTAATAACATTTGACAAAAAACACACCCTTAATTGCACTTTATTATTCTGTCTTGTATCCATGCCTAACCTATGGTATTACATTGTTAAGAGCAACTTGTTGCATTCATTTATCTATATTAATTATTATACAAAAGTAGTATCAAAATCATTGCCTGAACACACTATAGGGCATATACAGCACCAATACTTAAACACTTTTACTTCCTCAAATTAATAGATTTATATCAATTAGGAGTTAACAGATAGGTACGTTATTTTCTAAAGGGCATATTACCACCATCATTAAAAGACATCATTACATTATAACTAAATAAACATTACCACAGAACCAGATACTTGATATCATACAAATGAATTGCACAAAAATACGCACTTTAGGTGGTTCTCGTACCATAATACAAACGGGTCCTGAAACATGGAACTGTCTACCAAAAAATATGTATATGCGTAACTTCATGCTTATATCGTGATTCTCGTTCGGATTCAAACAGTACACACTGGACGGCTGGGATGGCTGTAAAAGGGAACGAATGGGTTGGGACTTGCATAGACTGTACCGGAACAGCACCATCAGATTTAAGGGATTAAGGTGTAATCTATGATTATATATATATATATATATATATATATATATATATATATATATATATATATATATATAATTAAGTTGTAGAATAGCTTACATCTAATAGCTAAAAAGCTGTTATTTATATAAATGTATGAATATAATTAATAATAAAATGAATGAATAAATCATCATTTTAGAAGAGAAGTTTGACATATTAATTATATGGGATACCAGCAATTTCTGAACCAGTAATTAAATAAACCTTTGTTGCAGACTATGTAACATGTTTTATGAAGATAATCAGTTATAACTGATTTATGGTATTTAATTATTATGTTGAATGCTTTAAATAGCTTAAATAAATACAATATCTGTTGAAACACAAATTATTATTAATTTAAGAAAATAAAATATCACTTAAGAGATTAATTGTTATTAACTAAAACGAACTAATACCTCATAAAACACGCATGGTGTAAATGTTTGTGTTTTTCTTATGTTATGTTGATGTCCTTAATTTGTTTTTCAAGTTCTTTTGTCATTGATTATATTTTAGATACACACCCCTAAGATATATTTGACAGTTATAACTTTTAGAATGACAATAATGTTTTAGTAACATGATTTTTTGTTGATATATAGTGATTTTTGTTTCCCATTAGACTACCATCCTTATAAATTGTTTGTATTTAATATTACAATGTTAAGCTTACATTATATATATTCAATTAAAAAACTTTAAATACTCTATTTTCATAACTAAATAAGATAAATACAAGAACGTACAAGAAACACTCATCACATATGGCTCTTTCGAAAGTTCAATTATATATTTTCTTATAGAGTCATATGTGACAATATTAATCGTTGACATGAATACGTTTGATGTTTATAACGCAATTTGGAATAGGATCAATAAAATCTGTCATGTATCCAACCTCAATAGATTGTCTTTTAAAAGAAAAGTTTAATTGACGAAAACATCCTAAGGTTTTAGAGACAGCTTATTTAACTTTTAGTGTAATTGTATTCCTTAAAGGTATAAAATGTAATTTGTTTTGGGTGAAAAATGGGAAGAATGTCGGTCGTTGTATCTCGCTTCATGTATTGATACACTAATATAGTATCTTCCTTTTTAAAGAAGATTCATGTTTGATATCATCTTTAGCAATGAGTTAAATTCCGATCCAAATAAAGCCATAAGTGTAAATTATGATATCTTTGATTATTTCAGTTAATTAAAAGATAACTTTGTATAATATCTCTGTGGAATATAGTATAATTGTTATATTTTTGTTTTATTGATCAATTACCTTTAGTCTTATTATAAAAAGAAACAACCAGAAAATATACACCCAGGAATGATAAAATCTATAACATATTTTTAGATAAGTATTGATTCATCCTAATACGAGCATTATAAAAATATAAAATCGCTTCGAAAAATAAATGATTAAAACCTACAGAAAATTAATAATCAGAATAGATGTGACAAAATTAATCGTGGCAATTTATTATTATTATTAAGATTAGGACACCTTTCGAGATATTACATGTTGGCTATATATGAGATAACAAGATATCTTATGATGTAGATATAAATAATGTATACATAGTTTAATGTAGAAACCACACTATCTCTTGTTACATCTTATGGATCTCAGGAGATTACCTACAATAATAATCGGTCGATAAACTACAGTTCGGCTTGCTAAGCTATTACAAAGATGTATCATCCTGCTAGCAATGAGTGAAAAAGAGTAGACTTACAGCTGTGAGGTGAACTGTTTTTGTGGCTTATAATACTAACAGTTAGAGAAAAATGAAAACAAACAGCGGTGGTATTCTAAAAGTTTTAGTTAATTAACCACTGATAGATTAGGGCTATTTTAATTTACACACACACGCAGAGCGAGCGAGCGAGAGAGAGAGAGAGGGGAGAGAGAGACCAGTCGGACGTCTATCGATGCGATTCATATAGGTAGGATTTATTTAGTTATTCGAACCCAAAATAAAGCTTTTTGTGCGTAGCCTGCATGTAGCCGCCTTCCTGTTGGCGGGACATATTTGTAGCGTACGAAAAGCGAATTAGCTGGGTCCCACAGGCTGATGAATAGACCAGACATATGCTTAGGTATACGCACACATCTATCAATATGTGGAGGTGTGGAACATTTTATATTTAGATTAAAGTATGTATGGCTGTATTTATATTTAGATTTATGGAGGTAGGTCTCAAAGGATGTTTAGATATTAGATACAGCGACTGATTAAATTATTATTTCTTGTTTTGTTAATCCGATGGGCGTGGCTGCCTGAGGCATTTCGATGGGTGGAGTGGTTGAGCTTGGACACATATGAACCTAAATGTTTTGTCCTGTCTTATTTTACGTGCTTTATTATTGGTATTTATTTTTTCTAAGATATGGAATACCTTTAGTTTGTTTAACACGATAATATCAGTATTAAGTTTAAACAATGAAAACGTTTACTACTAACTATGATAAAATCTTTACCTAAATAATTATTTTCATGTATTTTATACAGTTCGGAAATAAAAATTGACTGTTATTTCATGTCCAAAGAAAATACTTTGCCACGTTTTCTAAAGTCAAAGATGGCTTTTTAAAATTGCCTTGCACATAGCCTTATATAAATTATGATAACATTCAGAAGGTACGGTAGATATGAGCCAAAATAATTATTATGTAGACTTTGTAAATGGTATAGGATATTGTGTTTTATCACGACGATATATCTAGTCTTGTTTTATTAAGTAATATACAGTCTTCTCATGGAGCGTCCTTGAATATTCATTTGTCGGTGTGAACAATGAACTGGATGAGATGTAACTTGTGTGAGAAAATAATCAATGACAATGATATTTGTTTCCAATTTGCATAATATATGTTACGGTTTATATTTCACATAGAACATAGTAGTCAAATATATACAAATTGGAGGACCTGTATAACGAATTAAAGCTGTCTTCACACAAGCCTCAAGGAAATTAAAGTTACAAAGACATACACATATCACACATTTCTGTGAAAAAAACAGTGGAGAGAAAGGGATATTGATTATCAAGATTATACAAAGAAAAACGATAATGCATTGCGGGGAAGATCAATCAAGACAAGTAAGGTGGCATCGTAATGAGGAAACGACTATACCACTGAAGCAGATATATTCTGTTTCATTCAAAATTAAAATGATATTCAGAACATCACATATTTCCACATCTCATAACATCTGGATAATCTTGAAGCGTTTTCAGGTATTAATTTATTCCACTTATTTCGGAGTGTGGACAAGAAATCAATAAGTTTATCCTGAGAAAATGTTAATGGACAATTTGAGATTTACGTTAACGTTCATACAACATTGATGGGATAGAACCAATAATAATTTCGTCCTTTATATCGTATTTCATTTTTTCATGGCGTTTTATTTCCTGTTTCTTTATTTCCTGTTTCTTTATTTCTTGTTTCTCGTAACTTATATCAGACTGATAGATATGATTAGAATCGACGCATCAAAGAAAAGATGTATCACTGTAGTAAAGTTGTGGTAGTCTGAATGGATTAAAGGATACAATGTATTAAACACTACGTATTTGCAAACTTACCAATCCATCTGGATTATTTCTCATCAATTTTGTGTATCCGTAAAGTCTTTACCGTATAACCAAATGACTATATAACTTCCTGGTCAATATCACATGACAATACATGACTCTATACTAAAATTGGGTTCATGTTTTTGTGATTAGTATTTTGTCCAATTATTGGAAATCGTGTTTTGCTAATCCATTCTATAGTGAAGTAATGAATCCATTGTCTGGGTATTTGCAGAAGCAAAGCTTCATTTCGTCAATGACACAGAAAACAATACCACAAAGTAATTAGTATCGAAATTGGTTTACCAGAGAATGCTGGTTTTTTTTCTTATCTGACGATAACATTCATTATATGACTTGCTAATGATACTATTTGAGATTGGATATATATATATATATATATATATATATATATATATATATATTATATATATATATATATATATATATATATATATATATAATAAGCACACAGTATATATAACTGTAATAAACATAGATTAATATCTGACAGCGATGATATCATAACAAGTCTGTAGCCATTCTACTCATGCATTGATATTTTGTGTAGAAAAAAACACTTTACAGTATTTTGTTATTGTAATTATTAAATGGATATTTTATGCTGATATCACGATATATATGGGTACTATATAAAACAAATAAATAATATTGAATAAAGAAATGCCAGATACAATCTTGTAACTTTACCCTATGCCAATCCACCAGTCAAATGCATATCCAATCTACTAATCAACCGCCCATCACAGCCCAGCCCAGCACAACCCAACCAACCAATCAACCAAACAACCAATCTAATAATCAACCTACCATCATATTTTAGCCTAGCTCAATCAATCAAGCAACCAAGCAACCAATCTAATAATCAACCTCCCATCAAGACCCAACCCAACCCAGCCAACTATTAAACCAAACACCCAATCAACTAATCAACACACATCACATCCTATCCCAGCTTAACCCAATCAACCAATCAATAAAACAGCTAATTTATTAATCAGCCCAGCCTAACCCAACTAAATAATCAACCACCAAACAACCAATCTACTAATCAACCGCCCAGCCAGCCCAGCCCAGACCAGTCTAGACCATCTAAGTAACAGGCCAACTACTATTCAACGAACCAATATATCAACCAACCAATCAATCATAACCGATCAATCAATCAATTAATCAATTTCAACTCACCAAAGCATATATTTTAATATACATCTATATGCAAAATTTACGTGCATCAAATCTAGTTACGAGCAAAATTACATATTGTTGATATAAAATTATCTTTGATTTTAGGCCTTACGTTTAGCCATAGACTCTATACTGCACCAAGTAACACATTAACAAATGACATATTTAATGTAGGATATAAAAAGAAACTGGGACAACAAGAAGATAAACAACATAAATAACAATTTGTCTGAATACTGAATCATGTACTTAGTATTTTTAGCTCATTATCTTTTCCCATTATTAGCAGTTATCCACGATGAACAAAGTTTACAATAATAATGTTTTTAAAAGTTTGGAGGTTATTGTTGTATTATAAAATTATGCGTTTTATATGTATTCTATCAGTTAATGAAAAGTCAGAGATATTGATGATAATAAAATTCCGTTTAATGCAAATATCTTTTGGAAATTCGAGTCTGAGTATTTTATGTTTTAGGAATAATAGATTTATATAATCATTTTATTTAGAGCCATAAAGTAGACCATCATTTATATGCAGATGACACCCAAGTATACATATTTTTATCTACAGCAGACACTGATCTTTCCCTTAAATAGCAAGGCGACTGTCTCAGTGATAACTCAAGGCGACTGTCTCAGTGATAACTCTTGTTGGTTGACTAACAATAAACTTAGGCTCAATGCCAACAAAACAGATTTCATCATTATAGATACATCCAGACAACGCAGCCAAATTTCTCCTCTACGAACATCCTTAGTCATAGCATTACACCATCAGACACTGTACGTAATTTTGGTATTACATTTGATAGCAATTTTAATTTCAGAAAACAATAAACTCTCTGCTTTTATCATATTCGTGACCTTTGCCGTATTCGTCGCTATATTTATCTTTCAGTTGTCACAACCATTGCTACATCACTCATTACCAGTAGGCTTGATTTTAGCAACTCTCTTCTTTATAACATTGAATCTAAGGATAGTGTAAAACTTCAGTGTGCTCAGAACTGCTTAGCTAGGGTTGTCACATGGTCTCCTTGGTTTTCCCATTCTGTCCTACTTCTGAAATCTCTTCACTAGCTCACTGTTCAATCTCGCATCATTTTCAAATTCTGCACTATTGCCTATCAAATTCTTTCTTCTGGAGAATCTTCATATCTATTTTCCATGATTTCTTTATCACTCAAGCTCAGAGAACTTCGTTCATCTGGTTTTCACTTGTTGTCTGTTCCTAGGGTTAAACCTCATACTGGGACTCGTGCTTTTTTAGTTGATGTCCCAACTCTTTGGAATTCACCCTTTGAACATGTTTAGTCATCAAATAACATAGTTTATTTCCGTCATCATTTAAAAACTCACCTTTTCAGACTTATTTATCATTCCCAAGTTTCCTTTCCATCTGATCATTGTTGATGAACTTTGCATCGTACCTGGACTATGAGTTTGACCAAACCCTGTACTAGATGCTCCACTGAGCTCGATTCTTTTCGAGAATATTGCCGCTATAGACGTTATTATTATTATTATTATTATTATTATTATTATTATTATTATTATTATTATTATTATTATTATTATTATTATTATGTTACTTAGGTCATGTACGATAAGAATTATGTCTGTTGCGTAATGTCCAAATAAACAGATTGTTGATCGACATCGTTCGTTCGTCAAAGTGTGAAGTTCACACATCCATACATGGTATCAGAGTGGCGAATCATCAAAAGCAGTTATTATTATTTATTCTTATTATTAAACTATTGTTTCTCGGTTATCAACCCTATTGTTAGTTTATGATAAATTTGTTCCTTTTTGTGACAAGTTACAATTTAAAATGTGCAACTTTTTTAATAGCAACCAAACTTAATTAAGGGAACATATATTGTTTGGCTGTAGATGGTTTTATATTGTTTGTCGATTAAATTAAACACGTATATATATATATATATATATATATATATATATATATATATATATATATATATATATATATGGGTGTGTATGTATATATGTGTGCATTGGTTAACACCTGTCGAATCATAGAAATCAAACACTAGTTATCATTGTTACACTTTCAAGTTTCTTACTTGCTCGCTTGTAAGAATTTAAGAACCATGTTAATCTGTTAATATATGTTTGACTTCAGATCTTAATGCATTTAGAAAGTTGATCTAAGGGTGAAGTATTTGAAATTTCACCGTTCTTATATAAGATTAGCTGAGGTCAGCATCGGAGGTGTCGAAATGCTTTATATACAGGTTTCTTTTGGACCACAGAAAATTACTGTTGAATGTAAACTGTGGTGTCAAAGTAGTTATGATATATATGAAGTAAGTCACCAATGAACCACATGCATGTGTTGTTTACTGTGAGCTGTGGTATCAAATGGTATGTTTTTTATGTGCTTCCGTTTTTTGTACGTGGCCTGCATGTAGCCGCTTTCATGTGGGCATGACATATTTGTCACGTACGAAAAGCGATTTAGCTAGTTCCCAGGGTGATGAGTAGATCAGACACATGCATATGTATACGTATACATCTATCAATATGTGGAGGTATGGAATATTTTATTTTTAGATTAATGTATGTATAATTCTATTTGTATTTAGATTTATGTGGGTAGGTCTCAAAGGATGTTTAGACATGTGATGGTCTGTGCCTGTTGCCTCTTTACATGTACCCTAAACACGCAAACACACACACGCAAGCACGCATGCACACAGGCACACATACACACACAGGCACACGCATAAATAGATAGAGAAAGATAGAGAAAGAGAGGTTGAGAGACAAAGATATATATATATATATATATATATATATATATATATATATATATATATATTACACAGATGCACCTTGCCACAGTTTTCAGTCACAGTCTATTTGATGTGATTTAAGGTAATATTATCAGCTCTAGCTCCAATGTCCAACCATCATTTTGTCAACATCTTCCACAAGCTTTGAACTAACACTCGATGACATTACTAGCTTAATATTGTCTTTTGTAATGTTTCAACATAAACGTCGAGTCATTCTTTAGATCTCTTCGGTCTAGTCACGTTTTTGTACCTCATCCGTTGTTTTATCTGAACCATATAATAAATATTTGATGGATGCACTGGTAATCTAATAAACTTTTCCTGATTATCGTGGCTAGGACGTATATATATATATATATATATATATATATATATATATATATATATATATATATATATTAATGTGTGTGTTTCTCTCTCTCTCTCCCCTCTCTCTCTGTGTATGTTATGTATGACCATTGTATATAATTTGATACGAAAGTAGAATAGGATTAGGCAACGATTCACTTAACGCTAACCAGCTTCTAATTGTTTTATATCATAATTTTTTCATAATTTAAATAAGAATTTCCCAGGAATGTACATATCACTGATTGAATACATACAAGCAATCCAGCTGAGAGTTAACCATGAGCACTTAGCTGAAACAATCTGGTTGTTATAAAAGTTCAGTTTTTGGGTGAAAACACCAAGAATATTCTAGATATTCACACTGTCATATACATCACCGTGATCACTGACTTTTCATATAAAGATAATACCAAATTCAAAAATACGCTTTATTATATGACATCAACAACCACCCAAGCTCTATATACACATACACTATATATGTCATGTCATGTAATCTTGACCGGCTCTCGATGTAATGGCACCGGAATATTTCTCGGATAGTTCAGTTATTAGATAAGTTACACCAGTGAAACTGGTGTATTTTGCATATTATGTAATATGGATTTAATTTATATTAATATAAATTGATTATATTTAGTTATTTTGTATTTCTTGTATTTTCTTTTTAACTGCTCATTTGAAGCCCTATATTATCGTCCACTCCAATGTTTCCCACAAGAACTCGGTTTTTGCTTGTGTATGTTTTATCTAATTTAATTTTTTTAATTTTTCACTTATTTTATTTCTATGATTATAATGAATTATACTAGAGATCAGTTGCTTGCCTTACGACCCTATGGTGGTAATACCATTTGTTTAGCGATGCGCCCACGTAGTGGAAAACATCCAAAGCAGATTGGGTCTGATGCAAGTAATTTAATCACTGTGCCAATAACACCATATAATGGCACAGCTGTACAAAATGTAAGTATTGGTGTTATTAACTGTCAGTCGATCTGTAATAAATCTGATGAAATATCTGATGTTGTTAAGGATATGGATCTTGATGCTCTTGTCATTACAGAGACTTGGCTGACTGGTAATGTTTCAGACCAGAAAATTGTTGGTGATGTGACTCCAGCTGGTTATTCATTCCATCATGCAGCTCGGATTCACAAAAAAGGTAGGAAAATTACCAATTGACTTTATATCAGGGGGATAAGTGTTCGTGTAGCTATTATCTACCGATTACACCCCACTAAGAAAAATGGCCTGAAAGCAGCAGATTTCTTCAAGGAATTTTCGGGATTTGTTGACTCTCTTTCTACCAACAGTGGTCATCTGTTGATCTTAGGTGATTTCAATAAACATTGGGCTTGTCAGAGGAATGCAGTTACCAAACAACTGGCTGACATTCTTAGATCTGCCAATCTCAGGCAGCATGCCAAAGAAAGAACACACATACTTGGTCACATCTTAGATCTTGTCATCTCCCGTGATGATGATAATTTGATTAATGTCTGTGTCTTCCATGCTGTCTGAATATTTCCTTGTTAACATTAATGTATCTTTACAGAAACAATCTGTTTCAGCTAAAGTTATTTCATATAGAAGATATAAGTCAATTGACAAGGATACTTTTCTTGCTGATCTGCTGAGTCTCTTCTCTGGTATTGGATCCACCGGATGATGTGGATCATCTGGTGGATCTCTATGATAGTACATTGAGAGACATTGTGGATCAACATGCACCTTTAAGGACAAATGAAATGCCAAGCAGACCAATGCTTTCATGGTATAATAAGAACATACAGGCTCCAAAGAGATGCAGAAGGTATTGTGAGCGTCTGTGGATCAGGACCAGTTTGTGTGTTCATATTGAAATGTTCACGGTCAGTAAATTCTTGTTAAAATACCCTTGCCTCTGCTAAATCTTAATATTATAATAAAAAGATCAAAGCATCCAAGGGAAATCAAAGGACTGTTTTCAGTGTTGTGAATAAAGTATTACACAAAAGTCAAACTGTCTTCCCAAATAATATCAACTCAGATAAAGATATGGCCCATTTTTTAAATAACTTCTTCTGTCAAAACATATTAAATATACATAGTGGGTTCCAGTCCAGCACCTTATCACAGGGTAAGCCATTGGTAGAATAGTCCTGCATATCCATGATGGATACATTTGAGCCTTTTATAAAGACTGATATCAGACAGTTGCTGGGAAAGTCATCTAATGCTTTCTGTGCAGTTGACCCTATGCCTACATGGCTTGTGAAAGATTGTCTGGATGTTCTGATAAACCCAATTACAAATATAGTTAATAAATCTCTGGGTGTTTTCCCAAGATCCATGAAAGCTGCCCTTGTAAAACCATTAATAAAAAAACCTCTCTGTTATATGGCATATCTGATTATAACATTAATCGCTTTCAGTGAATTCAGAATAGTGCAGCTCGCATCGTAACAAATACTAGAAAATATGATCATATCACCCCAATTCTTCAAAAACTACATTGGCTACCTGTTAGACAGCATATCCATTTCAAGATTCTGTTAATAACTTACTAATCTATTAATGATTTGGCGCCAGAATACCTGTGTGAAGTGGTTTCCATTAGAAAGTTATCCAAAAAACTCAGGTCATCCAGTCAGATAATATTGCAGGTGCCAGTGTCTCGGCTCAAGTCATATGGTGATTGTGCGTTTAGTGTTGCAGCGCCCACTTTGTAATAGGTTGTTGGCAGATATTATAAATGCGTCACCTCTTTAAAATTTTAAATCTCTTCTAAAAACACACCTATTTAAGGTTTGCTTTCACAGATAAATAATTATTACCTTTTAAATCATTACAGGGTTTTTACAGACATTATTTGGGGTATTATTATATCACATATTATTTGTACATCGACTTTGTATTGCTCCTGCTAATAAGGGCGCTTTATTAAATATACATTATTATTATTATTATTATTATTATTATTATTATTATTATTATTATTATTATTATTACTATTATATAAAATATGTAGGTGTGTGGGCGTTAACATGAATATGTGCACGCACATGTGTGTGTGTGTGTATGTGTGTATGTGTGAGGCTGTGTATGTATGTATGTGTGTGTGTGTGTGCGTGCGTGTGCGTGTGTATTAGATGTACTAAAAGCCGTGACACCTTTCAATCAAAATAAATAATGCGTTCATAGTGTACGCTGATTATCTAAATGAAGATGACTTATTCTTAATGAAGTCAGTTAGCTGAACAATAAAACGTTATATATCATAATGTAATTTAATATATAGTAATTGATAACATCGACTTCCATGTAATAATTGTCTCATTCTCTGTCTTTCATTTACATATATTGATTGTTTCTGTATTCATTAAAATAATTATTCATATTGACAGCAATCAGTGCTTCATAATTTGAGCCAATGTTTTATATGTAAAGGAAGTTTAAGCTCATGCAAATATCGTATGATTTATTATTTAATAAAACTAATAAACATTTGCGTTACATTCGTACGTATTTAGTGTTAGATAATTCCATTAAATGTAAGGTAAGTATGATGTCAGAAGAGGGGGATATAGTTATCAACACATTTTATTCTGACTCAATTATGACAAGAGAAAGTTGTATCGAACTGTATCCTACACGAGATATCGTTAATTCACTCTACGGTCTTATATAAATGATGCTGAACGATAATAGTATTAATTACAAAATGCATACAATCAGCGACTCAAGATCACTTGTGAGTCTTGTTCAGGTTTAATGTATAATAAAGATGTTAGTAATACCAAAATAATTCAGACTTTATATAAAAGGATTATACATCTAACAACTATCCATGTTTGAGTGATTTGTATTTTATTTCCGTTAGTTTAAATCTTCTGGCTAATTATCTGACCTATTAAGTATTAAGGTTTATTATACATTAATTGCTAATGACTTACACACGTGTGATGGAAGCATAACGCTGCAGGATTGCAGTGGGTTCATTATGAATAGATTATTTTACAGTAATGATGTGAAGATGTATTATACAATCATATGTACTTTAATGAGACTATTCACATATAATGTCAATTAAAACAGTTAATTGACTAATATAAAAGAGGAACCAAACACGTCATATTTTCATTATGTTCAGGCAACGTGTTTTTCTTAGATACTTGAAGACATAACGGATTGAAACCAGTATTACGTTTAAACTTTATTGTTGTAATGAGATCAAATTATATCGTTTCTTGTTCTCTATATTCCAAATATTGTTGACATTGAAAGTTTTAATTTGCTATTTAAATTTTATAGTTTCAAGTTTAAACTCGTATTAAATTTGCAGCATGAATCTATTATGACAGCTGAAATAATTAAATCAACAAATAATACTTTCTCTAATGATATCTAGATAAATTTGAATGTTAAACAAAGACTTATTGACACAATATAGTCATGTATTTGATGCCTCTCACACATGTAATAATGATGACAATCTATAATTGTGACACACAATGTTTAATGTAATATTTCTTGCGTATTAATTTTAGAAAAGAAGGAATATTGCATAAATCTGAATATAATGTTAAACATAGGTTTATTGACATAATATAGCCATGTGTTTGATTCCTTTCATAAAAGTAATAATCATCACAATCTATAATTGTGACACACTGTTTATGTATGTGAGCAGCATAAAGTGTCATAATGACATCCGATAGTTATTGTTTGTAGACAATGAATATTACCGAAGGTATTCTCTTGTAAGTTGAGGCTAATGTGTTTCATTACAAGTTTCCCTAAAATTAGTTAGAAATATTTGTGTCGTAATCCAGTCCAATGCCTATTATATATGTTAAAATGAAGTAGCCATTAAATATAAATCTGGAGTGTTTATCACATATCAGCTGACTGACTCATTCTTTGACATTAAACATAATGCGGTAAAAATCTAAGTCAGAATCAGTTATCTTAGAGTGTGTTCTTGTCAAAAAGGCAATTTCCAATCTACATTTTATATGATCAACAAAGTTTATATGGGCAAATTATACATGATAAATATTGTAATAAAACTGTTTATCTTGAGACTTGTTTTATACGTAGGATAAAAACAAAATAGGCTATATCATATAAATAATAAAAACGTGATAGTCTACGAAAGAATCCCAGCACTTAAATGTGATTAGTCTGGAAATAAAAATATGGAAGGTGAAAATAAATATTTTAGTAAATATGGCCGTATGTGATGTTAAATATAAAATATTATACGTTTAAATGTTAGGTCAAAATGTAATAGGTCAATATAAATGTGTTAAGTAATGTGTTTATGATGGGTTTCTTCAATCCAACACGCATGCGTTTACCAATCACCATTCCATCATCTAATTATCATGTTCTACAAGGACAAATAACATATATTATAGCTATATATAATGTGTTTATTATAGTAATACTTTATTTGATCCTTTTATGTTCTTTGCTGAAGCCTGTAATCATGCTTTAGTTCCATGTTACATAATTCATGTCCCGTTACTTTAATATTCCCTGACTTAAAAATAAAAAATTAATTAATTTAATTTATTAAAGATTTCTAACTGATCTAAATATCTCATCACTCACTAATTAAAATACAAATGCTATTAAATTATTGTATACTGATAAATCACAATGAGATAGTCTTCAGCATCCTTAATTGGATGGAACATCATTAATGCACGTTTCGTGTTAATTGCCCACAATTTGGGGTGTTTAATCTGATATGTTATCAATATTAATGGAAAGGAATGGCTGTTTGATTCGGTCAATTCTTGATATTTAATTAGAGTTTAGGCATCAAATAAAAGATGAATTAATTTATTCTGAGAAGATTAAATGCTGTCGCATAGTAATATGTTATTTATTAAGCTAATACGATGTTGTAATTATACCATAATTGAGTAATACCTCTCCATCAAGATTACGTCTACTCGATAATATCTACATTTTGTATATCCGTCATTATTTCATGTGATAAGTAAATAATAATGAAACTTCCTAGACAGAAAGCTATGATAATATAAATATGACAACTACAGTTCCACTGATCTATCAATTAGATGAAACCATCATTTATTTTAGTAAAGAAAATGTTTGAGTCTTTGATCTTTGTATTAGCACAATCAATATTTCAGGTTTGGTTAATTTGTCTTAGAGAATCGGTTAAAGAATAAACACATGAAATAATTATAAGCGGAAATCGTTTAATCATTATTACATTCTATTACTTCACGTATAATATCTAACAGTAGAATGGACAATAAGCAGAACGCTGATAAACCTAAATTAGTATCTAATAATAAAAAGGCTTTCTCGTTATACTTTCAGATATTGTAAAATTAGCTCTCAATCCTTTAACAACGTTCTAATTAAAGTTATAGAAAGTCGTTCTTTACCATGGGTATCGAATTCACTGTTGTAACACTATCCCTAATCTAATATGTTCGTGGTATAAACTGGTTAAAGGATGTTTGTGAAGGATACATACTGGCTTTTTCATTATATCCCAAAAGAATAATAAGAATAAGAAGGAATTATTACAGAAATATCAAGAACATTATTTCAACTTATCTGCCTCGACATCTAAAATATTTTCCTTGATAAAATGCTTATTTTGTTTATTAGCGATTGTAAAGTAAATATATAGCTATAAGAATTCGAAAGAATAACAATAAATAATAGGATTACTAACAAATTCTGCGATTTAAGAGAAAATTAAGTTACTTAGCTTTAACAAAATTAGGATTTGCAAACGAAATAATTCGTTACACTATTTAAATTAAAAATATTTTGTCTTTTTAATTAATTCCATTATTATTAAGAGATATACAACATATGTATACTTCTAAAGTGACATCTAGCAGTATTATTTATGCAAAACATAATTAATGGCATAAAACCTTACCAGCATAGAACGGGAAAAAATACTTTGTGATTAAGACCACATATCTGTTGTTGCATCAAAATATGTTCATTTGAATTTTTGTTTGTTAAAGTGTTAATTAAATAATATCAGGATATTTCATATTTTAAAATATCACTTTTTCGTACCATAATTATATTATATTATATTATATTTAAATATGATTTGTTGAAGAATATGATTTTTTAAGTAGCTGCAAAGAAACTTCGAGAGGAACAGATTTTAGCCTGTGTATTCAGGGCAAGGAGCTAGATGTTCATGTATTTGTCTGTGTACCACCACTAGTTTTATATTTAGTAAGTGTGAACTACATATGACTAAACCGGGATCTTGTTGAATTGGTATAATAATGTATATCTATATTACCTTAGCATTCAAACTACCAACTTGTTCCATGGTTTATCTCATCGTCCTCAACAGAATACATACCGGAATAATAGGTCGATAAAACAGTTCGGTTTATTGATGTATTACAAAGATGTATCATCCTTTGAGCCCAAAGTGACAAATAGCCGATTACTAACTGTGACAGGAAGTGTTTTATGTTGGTTATAAGGCAAAGAGTCCCGAGAAAACAATCCCGTGGCTTACTAATGACTGCCATCTCTAATGGTTACATTGTTAGATAATCAATGTCTTATGAATATTATCAGGGGTCCACTAAAAGACATAGAATCCGAGAAAGCTATTCTAAATAAATCCTATTTATCGCTCATTTAAGCCATAGATATATTTATTTCTGGTCTTATCTGAAGTATGTAGTTATTACTTTATTAGCTAGATTACCTTAATTTAGTTCATCCTTATTTTATATATATATATATATATATATATATATATATATATATATATATATATATATATATATATATATATATGTCCTGTCCCTAAATTTATTTGTTGCAATCATGGTAAATTATCATGAAGATTGAACTATATTTAAGTGGTTCACCATTCACTTAAATATGAACATGGGAACGACCATATCGTGATACATGTATTATGGTAAATGAGTGTGCTGTAGTTAATTCATCATAATCTTAATTATTTATTTTTTCAATATTTTCGTAATCAGCTGGGTTGTTTTAGATTAAAATGTTCAATTTTAATAATAACAACAATAACAATAATGGCCTAAATGGGAGTTTTTAATGTGGCTCAGATTGTGTGTAATTTAATGCTTCCCACGGGGATTAATTCAAAATAAATTTAGAATTTGGAATAGAAGGTGTATTCCTAAAAAATGGCAGTTAAGTGGCTTGACGAAAACCTCTCCTTATAATAATGCCAGGGCAGGAGGGGGTATTTGATTACTTGAAGATCGAAGCGTCAAAGTGGCCAGATGTCACGCTTTTCACTCGTCTGCGAAAGTACTTGAATTTAGTTCACTATTACAGTGATCAACCTCAGCATCTTTGGAAACACAACTTCTAAGTAGTGGATGGTGGGCCGCAGGGAGCGACTTCTCTCGTTAACCTGAAACGCGATGATTACACATACGTTTTACAGCTGGGTGTGGTATATCTTGACCCTAACTATTCAACAACCACATTCCAACATCCTGGTGCCCTGCACAAGGCTATATGGTTGGCCAAACTGATTTATTGCTGTGTGAGGCCCAAAGTCGGGGAGTTTCTATATAGGACAATAACAATCAAACATCAGCCAGATAAACTGACATAATTTGTCATTGATATACTCCACATGGTGGATTAAATGCGCCAGAAGTGTATACACATCCTGGAATGATTTGATTATGTAACAAAATCTTTTAAAATATCAGCAAACCAATTAAATAATCGATAGAAGTGTATTGAAGACATTTAACAGACATATTTGGTATCTAAGTCCAGAGCTAGTACCACTTGCACTGTTTAGCAGTAACGCCGCACCCTTTCATCGTAGTCAACTCGCTATCACTCTACTGCAAATAAGACCCGACACAATGCATCACCTCCCGAGAATCGTTTCGGAACTAGCTTTGGGAAGCCAAAATTCCCAGCCGATGTCAATATCAGCTCGAAGCTCACTGACTTTGTGACTGAGGATTCGTGGTTATTTACCACATACTGAAGTTGAAAACCAGATTCCTGTCTCTGGGTGTTCCTGTTTGATCCGAGTCTGTGTCCTACAAAACATTTCTAAGCAATGTTGGAATAATTAATGTAATAATTTGGAGCGCCTCCGTGGTCTAGCGGTAGCGTGCTGGACCACAGATAACTACCACCCGTGTTCGAATCCCGGCATGGGCATATCTGAAGGTTGTTTAGTCTTTTACTTTGTCTCATTACCTTTGGAAGTCGCTCGGCCCATTTAGCCTACCTTGTTCACAAAAGTGGCCGTAAAACATCAATCATCAATGTAATAATTTATTCGGCATGAAACTAAGTTCTAACTTCTTGGCACCAGTACCATATATATATATATATATATATATATATATATATACATAATATTACTAGAAATCAACTAACTGCATTATCACCATTTGTCTAATAGGCAATCTGGATATGTGTCAACTCAGTATGGAATCTGATGTTGCTAAAATTACTAACCTTAATGCATGTTACTAGAATTAAAACATGACTAGCGTAATATTTCAGACTAGAAAATGATTGCTGATCATACGCCAAGTAATACAAAGTAAGAGTAGGCTATTATGTCTGTCTAGTTGTCATATGCAATACAATATGATAGCACGTCATTTTATTTATATGAAAGAAAACAGATCTCTTATTGCTGTGATTAGTCCTTCCTTTCACCAAATAAATCGATTATTTAGTTACATCTTCTAAACAGCTCTCTTATTGCTGTCATTAGTCCTTCCTTTCACCAAATAGATCGATTATTTAGTTACATCTTCTAAACAGCTCTCTTATTGCTGTGATTAGTCCTTCCTTTCACCAAATAAATCGATTATTTAGTTACATCTTCTAAACAGCTCTCTTATTGCTGTGATTAGTCCTTCCTTTCACCAAATAGATCGATTATTTAGTTACATCTTCTAAACAGATCTCTTATTGCTGTCATTAGTCCTTTTTTTACCAAATAGATCGATTATTTAGTTACATCTTCTAAACAGATCTCTTATTGCTGTGATTAGTCCTTCCTTTCACCAAATAAATCGATTATTTAGTTACATCTTCTAAACAGCTCTCTTATTGCTGTCATTAGTCCTTCCTTTCACCAAATAGATCGATTATTTAGTTACATCTTCTAAACAGCTCTCTTATTGCTGTGATTAGTCCTTCCTTTCACCAAATAGATCGATTATTTAGTTACATCTTCTAAACAGATCTCTTATTGCTGTCATTAGTCCTTTTTTTACCAAATAGATCGATTATTTAGTTACATCTTCTAAACAGATCTCTTATTGCTGTGATTAGTCCTTCCTTTCACCAAATAAATCGATTATTTAGTTACATCTTCTAAACAGCTCTCTTATTGCTGTCATTAGTCCTTCCTTTCACCAAATAGATCGATTATTTAGTTACATCTTCTAAACAGATCTCTTATTGCTGTCATTAGTCCTTTTTTTACCAAATAGATCGATTATTTAGTTACATCTTCTAAACAGATCTCTTATTGCTGTGATTAGTCCTTCCTTTCACCAAATAAATCGATTATTTAGTTACATCTTCTAAACAGCTCTCTTATTGCTGTGATTAGTCCTTCCTTTCACCAAATAAATCGATTATTTAGTTACATCTTCTAAACAGCTCTCTTATTGCTGTGATTAGTCCTTCCTTTCACCAAATAGATCGATTATTTAGTTACATCTTCTAAACAGATCTCTTATTGCTGTCATTAGTCCTTTTTTTACCAAATAAATCGATTATTTAGTTACATCTTCTAAACAGCTCTCTTATTGCTGTGATTAGTCCTTCCTTTCACCAAATAAATCGATTATTTAGTTACATCTTCTAAACAGCTCTCTTATTGCTGTCATTAGTCCTTCCTTTCACCAAATAGATCGATTATTTAGTTACATCTTCTAAACAGATCTCTTATTGCTGTCATTAGTCCTTCCTTTCACCAAATAAATCGATTATTTAGTTACATCTTCTAAACAGCTCTCTTATTGCTGTCATTAGTCCTTCCTTTCACCAAATAAATCGATTATTTAGTTACATCTTCTAAACATATCTCTTATTGCTGCCATTAGTCCTTCTTTTCACCAAATAAATTGATTATTTAGTTACATCTTCTGTAGGTCGAGATTGATTATTTGACCTTTGGAATTATTCTTTGATAGCAGACAGGAGATAATTCCATTTCTTAACGACAACTTTTCGTTTTTTGATGGCACTTTATACAATAACATTTATTCTAAATGGACCAAACTTCAAAAACACAAATCATATTTTATTAAAGTCTGCATTTTGCGCTCAGGTACTTTAAATCCAGATAATCATGACAATAATCAGTATTACGTTTTAGCAATATACTAAGTTAGCTCATATTCAACTAAAAACTCACATATCAGTGATTTGTATTACTACTATGTTGTCGTTATTATTCAGCTTAAATTATATATTTTCAATTAAAAAACTTTAAATACTCTGCTTTCTTAACTAACTAAGATACATATAAGAATTTACAAGAAACACTCATCACATATGGTTATTTCGTTAAATTATAGATTTTTGTATGGAGTCATATGTGACTATATTAATCGTTGACATGTTGATATTTGATGTTTATAAGACAATTTTTATTTGGATCAATAAAATATATTAGGTAACTAACCCCAATAGATTGTGTTTAAATGACGAAAATATCATAAGATTTATAAGAAAACGTTTAACTTTTTATGAAATTAAAGGTATAAAATATTGGTCGTTGTATCTTGCTTCAGGTAAAATACATTAAAATAGGATCTTTAAAAAAGAAGATTCATGTTTGATATCATCTTTAGCAATAAGTTAAATTTCGATCCAAATAAAGCCATAATTCTATATAATAATATCAGGTGATCCAGAAAATATACATCCCAGAATGACAAAATCTACAACGTAGTCTTAGTTAAGTATTGATTCGTCGTAATACGAGCATTATGAATAACGAAAATAGGTGAGACAAAATTAATCGTGGCAATTTTTTATTATAATTAAGCTTAGATCATATTTCGAGCTATTACATGTTTACTACATATGAGATATCAGGATATCTTATGATGTTGCCATAAATAATCTAAACGTAGTTTAATGTAGAAACCACACTATCGACCTGACTCTTACTATATCTTATGGATCTCAGGAGATTACCTACAATAATAATAATCGGTCGATAAACTACAGTTCGGCTTGCTAAGCTATTACAAAGATGTATCATCCTGCTAGCAATAAGTGAAATAGAGTAGACTGACAGCTATGAGGTGAAATGTTTTTATGGCTTATAATACTAACGGTTGGAGGGGGGGGGGTGAATCCAGAATAACTAGAGGTGGAAGACTAACATTGTTAGTTAATTAACCACTGATAGAATAAGGCTACTTTTACTACACACAGACACACACACACACACACAATGCTGAGGTCAGCATCTGAGGTGTCGAAATGTTTTATATATATATATATAGGTTTCCTTTAGACCACAGAAAATTACTGTTGAATGTAAATTGTGGTGTCAAAGCAGTTATCTTATGTATGTAGTAAGTCACCATTGAACCACACGCACGTGTTGTTTGTTGCGAGCTGTGGTATCAAATGGTATGTTTTACTTGGTTCCGCTTTTGTACATAGCCGCTTTCCTGTGAGCGTGACAATAAGTTGCCTAGTCATATTAGAAATTCTATGTCACTAAATGCTTTTAAAAAACATGTTAAAACATTCCTATTCACACAATATTTTAATTGTTAATGTACTCATTATATTTAGTGATTTTGTTAAACATCTCTTTCTTTATTGTACAGTGCCTCAAAACAGGGTTACCTGGTTTTGGCGCTTTATAAATAAACATTATTATAATAAATGGCATTGAGGGGTATATTCCAGGAATTTTTTTTATCGCAGCACTGTTGGAAGACACAAAGATTGACATTGGTAATGTGGTCGGTCGCTGCTCAATGTCAATTATCATTGATGATAGTAACTCGTCTATTTTATTACTGAAACCTGGTAAATCTGGTGGTGAATCACATCATCAATTGTACTCGTAAACTGCGTGACCATATTACTATTTTATTCAATATCACGATGTCTCATGGATTCTCACCTATGCATTTTAGATTGTCCACTCTTGTTCCGATTCCAAATAAAATAAGCGAAAATCAATAACCGTGTCTGATAACTACCGAGTGATTGCTCTGAGCAACATTCTCGGTAAGATCTTGGCTAACATGATCCATGCAATTTAGATTATGAATTCCCATAATACAACACAGTGTATATTTGTTGTTAATGAAATTGTCCAATATCACCAAAATAATAGCATAAATGTTTATGTCACTCTCTTGGACGTCAGTAGTGTATTTGACAAAGTAAGTTATGTAAAACTATTCCGTTTTTTTCTAAATCGTCAGTTATGTTCATTAATGTAACGTTTGCTGATTGTATTTTTCTGTATTTTTCTATTGTTCTGTCTCTAATGGTGTAAAGCAGAGTGTGGTTTTGTCATCCATACCTTTCACAGTGTATATTGATGAATTTTTGTCTCGATTATCTGCCGGCAAACTTGGATGTTACATTGGCAATATTGTCTGTGGGGCTTTAGGACATGAAGATGATATTACACTTCTTGCTCCAACCGTTTCTAGTTTAAAATATGTGCTGAATATATGTCATCAATTTGCTGAAGTTTATGATGTTATGCTTAATTTGTCAAAATGTAAGCTATTATGTTTTGTTCGATTGGACACCAGATCTTGTGTACATGTACCTCATGTTGAGTTTATTGGTTCTGTTATTGAATTAGTTAAGCATGATAAACATCTTGGCAATGTCATTGGACAAAATTGTTCTATGCATCAGATACAAGATTGTTTGAGTACCTTCAATGGTAAAGTAAATACGGTTAAATCTAATTTCGGTCACATTGACTTTGATAGTTTATATCAAATAATTAAAACATACTGCATGTCACCGTATGTTTTTCCAACCTTTGGGATAATGATAATAACATTATCGACACATTTAATGTTACATGGAGAAAGGATATTCGCAGGTTACTCAACCCCTCAACCACAATCTATTATAATTTACTACTATATATTTGTGATGATATACCACCAAACTTACAATTATATAAGCGGGTTATCTCTTTTGTTAATGGCTTATCAAAATCTACCAATGTAATCACATCTCTTTATTATCTATTAGTTGTTAATGGTAGTGGTTCTTCTGTAAGCAATACAATAACAATTATAACATCAATGGGGTTTGTACCTTACCTGTATCTACATCCATTGATGACAATCTAGGAATCCTTGGCAGTTTGACACATAACACATATTAATAATTATTTCCCAAATATCTGCATATTTAATGACTCTTAAATACACTGTGCACAGAATAATTACTGCACATGCAGATATTAGCTGTAAATACACAATGTTGTAAATTTAATATCAGTTTGGTTGTTTAATTGTGTTTGAATTTGGTTTTGTAATAGTATATTCTTGTGAATATGAAATTAAGAATAAAAAAAGGAAACATATCACATAAATATATGAATTAGTGGGATTAGAACCCAAAACATGGAGGCTTGGATCGTGCCGAGAGTTTTAAGGTAAATGAATGTTCTAACTGATATGTCTTAATGTTCTAACTAGTATGTCTAAGAGTCCTAACTAATATATCTTAATGTTCTAACTTATATATTTTAATGTTCCAAATGATATATGTAAATCTTCTAACTTTATATTGTTCTAACTGATATGTATTTCTGTTCTTATTGATTTGTCTTAATGTTACAACTGATATAACTTAATGTAAGCGAAACATCATTTAATTTATGTTTGTCATTTTGTATGAAAAAGTTTAACATTTGATAATTCTGAGAATAATAAAACAATTGTAGCTTAAATTGGGGTATTATTTAAAATTATATCTTGTGTTTAATGTGTTTAATTTAATTTATCTGATAAACAGATTTGATTAGTGTAGGAGTATTTCTTGTATCACAAGGTGAACACTCTCACCACACACTGAAATATATATTTCTGTCATTTTTAGCAAATAAATAACAGAAAAGTAACCTTAATTATATTACAAAGGATAGCATTACTGATATACCATATTAATATTCAATGTGTAATTCTAAGTAACCGAGATTCTTGTATATTGTTTAGGGTTCATTAAATATCTCATCTTTATTTATTAATAAAAGTTCGAAATTTTTCTAATTTCTTTCAGTAAGTAATTTTCCGATATAAGTCAACAAATGCCACTTGATAGTTGGAACCCTCAGTCCTGTTATTAGTTCACATGAGAGATTATATTAGGAACGCCTTCACTGTATGACTCTTTATGGCTTCGCACTAACTGACCTTAAAGAGTTTGTGTTGTTTAGTACAGCAAGCTACGTGACTGTGAATGATTTTGTTTAACGAGATTAACACGTCATTGTCTGATAAATGTTCTCTCCAAGGAAGCTATTCACAGACCATTCTTATAGCTACATTTATACTATTGTTAGAAAATATGTATAAATAAATATATATCATGGGAAATGTAGGTAGTAATTAAGCGGTAGGTAGTCGACTGCCGAAATAAATGAGATTATTTAACCTTGAATGTCCTTCATAACGAATTACATGGATGATTCCGAAGAATGATACATCCAATTTGTCAGATTAATGAGACATATTGTTATAACGACTAGAACATCCATGAATAATCACAGACAGTCAGTTTGTTAATTAGTTCATGTTATAATACGAGTTTATCTCAGTGATAAATTTCCAAATACTAGCTTACTGTGAGATGTAAATCTTTAAAGATCATGAATATTAATAAACACATAAAGCTAATTCATCTGTATAGCTTAGAACAATATGTAAATAATATATATTATATATCCCACCACACTTTAGTTTCACTTGGGAGTCATAAAATAAATTAGCATTTTGTCTTTCTCCGTTTCATCCCTAAATGTCTATGGTCAATTTCCATGAGATTATGTACCAGTAAAGTACCAACTCCCTTAGGACTGTGTTTAGGTAATGTGAATACGTCAGTGTGGGGGAATTTAGTGACGTATCAATGTCACATTTGTAACTGAACGATCTCTTGTGTAGAATAGTAATTGTCAGAGTAACGGGTCTAATATGTCGTTACTTTAAAGTAATTGAAATGTCAAAGTCAATGGCAGTTGTTATTGTCAGGAGATGGGTAATACCCGGATTAGAACCAATATTATACAAGGAGAAAATAGGAGTAGCATTTAACATTTAAGGTTCTATTCTTTAGACTATTCCTGTACTTTGTCGATTGTTTATTAGTAATTGGTTAATGGTAAATATATCCACCTATCGATCTGATAAATAGTTAAAATAGAGGATATTATTGATAATAAATTAGCGAAGAATCTTCCCTCAGACCTGTATTTCATATTTATTGTGTATAATGACGTTATTTATAACTTATCATGTTTATTTCACAAAGCAAATAAATGTATAAATGTAAGCAGATGCTGATTATCTTGTCTCCATGACTACATTACATCAGTTTCCTGCATCTGATAGTTGCTTACATTATCTAATTCCTATTTTTGTTATAGTTATAGTTGCGTATTGTGAATCAATTTGGGTTAATTAAAATATCAATATCTGTAAAAACAAATTTGATAAGTAAAATATATCAATCGAGTGTTATGACGTGTGTGCCTTGTGTTATGTCTTAGAATGTTTTGGTTCTCAGCTTCATGCATACATATAAACTTACATACATAGTTAAACACATAAATACACACATATATATATATGTATATATGTACACACATATTCATGTAAACTGTGGTGTCAAAATAGTTACGATATGTATGTAGCAAGTCACCATTGAACCACACGCACGTGTTGTTTGTTGGGAGCTGTGGTATCAAATGGTATGTTTTTTTACGTACTTCCGCTTTTTGTAAGTAGCCTGCATGTAGCTCCTTTCCTGTGGGCCGGACATATTTGTTGCTAACGAAAAGCGAATTAGCTGGTTCCCACAGGCTGATGAGTAGACCAGACACATGCTTAGGTATACACATATATGTATCAATATGTGGAAGTATGGAACATTTAATTTTTTAGATTAATGTATGTATAGTTGTATTTGAATTTAGATTTATGGAGCGTATTGTCTCTTTATAGTTTGAATTCACGGTTCGAGATTCTCTGTGCCTGTGCCTTATAATACACAGCTAAAACACACATTGCCCGTGCCAGAGATCGAGGTTCGCGTTTCTTTTTACCAATTTTGTTTTATTTGATATAAAGGGTTAGTGACGAGTAGGTCATATAATTTATTGGATTTGTGTGCTTATGAGGTATTTGACCCTCCAGCAAATATTACAAGGCATATTATGCTGCGGTTGAATGTTCCTTTTTCTGTGCGTGGAGACTGTATGTTTCCAGGTCCATGCGTTCTAAGAAAAGTTGATCTAGAGCTGTATATTCGGTGCACTATTTGCGTCTTTGGATGCACGCCATTTAAGTGTTTGGCCTGGTTATCCAGCATTTAAATGACTGTAGCAGACACAGTACGCTCTTAAAGCATGTACTCCTGACTCAGGAATAAAAACACTGCATCGCATCTCGAGCGGTGGCATTGGACACAGCTCGTGTGGTTGAAGTGTTTTATATAACAAGTTTAGTTGTATATATAATGCACCTTGGTTGTTTGTGGGAATAGAATTATCTTTCCTAGGTCCAGTTATGTCCAGTCTGTACTATGACATTCAAGGCTAACTTTAGTCTCCTTGTCATTAATAAAACCCTATATTATAATTATAGTTTGTATAGCAGACATTAGGTCTGATTTGAAAATGTTAATATATAGAAAGGCAATTCCGCCATAACGGTCTGCTAAAGCGCCGATGTAATAGTGACGAGTAGCTCATAGTATTTATTGGATTTGTATGTTTATGAGCTATTTGACCCTCCAGCAAATATCACAAGGCATATTATGCTGCGGTTGAGAAAGTTCCGTTTTCTATGCGTGGAGACCATATTTCACGGTCCCTGCATTCAAGAAAAGTTGATCTAGAGCTGTATAATCCATGTACTATTTTCGACTTTGGAGGCACGCCGTTTAGGTGTCTGGCCTGGTTATCCAGCATTTAAATGACTGTAGCAGGCACAGTACGCACTTAAGCATTATAAGTACTCCTGACTCAGGAATAGAAACACTGCATCGCATCTCGAGCGGTGGCATTGGACACAGTTCGCGCAGTTGGTGTGTTTTATATAACAAGTTTACTTGTATATATAATTCGGCTTGGTTGTATGTAGGAACAGAATTATCTTTCCCAGGTCCAGTTATGTCCAGTTTGTACTATGACATTCAGGATTAGCTCTAATCTGCTTGTCATAAATAACATTTAAGAACTACAATGGTTAGAATAGCATAAATTAGGTCAGGTTTGAAAATGATAACATAGTTCAAACAGTATCGAAGCTATGACGCGCTAATACGGTCTGCTTCAGCGCAGATGTCAGTCTTTTAATAGCAATTAAGTTAAACAGTGTTAATAGTAGTCGCTTCGTGACGCCTGCCCGTTGTAAAAACTGATCACACACACACACGGACACACTCACAAACACACACACACATATAATTACACACCTTCGTTCGTACACATTCAAAATATGAGTACATGTGTACATATTGTATGATGTGTATTCTTGTTTTAAGCTAGTGAAGAAAGCCAGTTGTGATGTATTTCAAAGAAAAGTAAATAGTAGCACCCTCCATATTTTCATTCAGTTTGACTTCTATCTTAGAATATATAATGATAATCATTTCTGGTATTTGGTTCGTCTAATTAAATGAACTTTCATAAACAAATTATTCAAAGATGAAAGACATATCAATATTTTTAAGTCTAGCGAAGAGGAAATGCTGACAGTTGTAGAGAAATATCAATATGCACGCTGTTACAAAGAGAATTCCACAATTAATCATGTCTGATGCCATACTTCTTGTTCAGTTTTCAATAATGTGATTAGGATGGTCAGCTGGTGTGAGTCGTATTACAACCAATTATATTAGATGTGTAATGAGGTCAAATTTGACATCATTTCTCGTCCACCAAAGGTCTTCTCATTCCTATATTGGTCTACTAGTTCATGTCAGTATTAGTGAAGATAGGGAGGATTTTCCTCATCGTTTCCTTCCTGGAGCTAGTGGGTAAACACAACTCTCCTACAGGATCTTAACGTATAGAGGATAAACGCATTTATACAAATAAGTTTTTATCCAAGAATATTGTGTGTTTGTGTGTTTGTATGTGTGTCTGCGCCTATTATGTATAATATGATATATAATATATATATATATATATATATATATATATATATATATATATATATATATTGTGTGTGTATGTATATGGTTTGTGTATTTTTGTGTGTATGCGTCCGTTTCGAGATGCTAAAATGAAATATATTCATATACACAATAGACAATAGTTTTCTTAGGGGAAAAAGACCAAACACAGGCATCATTCAGATTCAAACCTTGAAGTTTACATATTATATCTATCTTAGTGACTGATTTGCCAAAATGTTGAGAATTAACAAATCAAATAAGATCAAATAAATTATTAGAGTAAATGTCTTCCTTCTATACGGATTAAACACTACAATGTATCAAAAATGAAATAAATATATCACCAGTTGTTATATTATACAATTTGATTATACGGTGTTTTAATTACGTCATGAAGATTAGGTCCTGTGTTCTAATTAAGTAAAGACGATTTTATTAGATTTTCTAAAGTCCATTATTGGTTATTGATCTACAAAACTATTTTGTATTTTTTTAAAATTAAAAACAAACTTTTATCAATGCTACTTGAAAATTACAATAGCCCGGTATTTGAGAATATTAACGTAGGATATTGTACAATAGGATATTGTACAACATGATTATACAGTATCTTAGATGAATCATATTACTATATCTTCTCGAGATCTTTATTGAATATTGATATGAAGACCATTTATTTGTAGATTTGCTATTAAAATCAGATAATTATCAATGATATTTGAAAATTACAATAGGGGTTATCTAAGAATTTGTTATTTACCTCTTTGACAACATCTATTAGTCATGCAATAAATGCATCCAATTGTTTATATTAATTGGGAGTATTAATGATTGAGAGAGAAGAGGGAATGTGACTTGATCATTGTTAATAAGGTAAACATTCATCCAGGGTTTATCAGTTGTCCAATTTTGTAGTTTTTTCCTATATTCCTTCAAACGCTAAGAGAACCTTTTCCTTGGTGGAGGTTGTACCTGAAAGTTACTGAAAGTTTAGTTGATTTTTAAATTTAGGTATAATAGTAATTGTATATGCAATTGATGATCATGATGATTATATATGCATCGCCGAGAATGAATACAAACTTAAGTTAAGGTAATTATCTTAATTGAATTAATATAATAACTGAATATACTTTCTTACGTATTGAACAAAGAAGCCAAATTTAACAGTCTATATTCACCGAAATAAATATAATTCTCAGGATGATTATATATGATATGATATAATTATAATATATAGCTATAACTGAATGTTTGCAGTGGATGATATGATATTGATAATTATGGAAAGGTAATATTTAGCTTATGAAAACTGAATGAGAATTTAGTGACGAGAGAAAGTTAGGAACAATATCAGAGAGGAATAATGTTTTTACCTCTTCGTCTTTTAATGAAATAAGCCAGTTCCTATTTAACCTGCTACCTTAACTGCTACCCAACCAGTGGCATTTGAAATAAAGCAAGCCATTATGGCGTCATAGCTTCGGTACTATAAAACAAATTCCAGTAGTTACAATGACTATGGTTTACCTGTGGCTTAACTGTGACTATGATTTAGCTATATCTATGGCTTACCTGTGTGTATGATTTACCTGTGACTGTGGTTTATCAGTGATTATGATTTACCTGTGATTATGAGTTATCTGTGGCTATGCTTTACCTGTGACTATGGGTTACCTGGCTCTATGATTTACCTATGTCTATGGTTTACCCGTCACTATGGTTTATCTGTGATTATAAATTAACTGTGATTATGAGTTACCTGTGATTATGATTCACCTGTGACAATGGGTTAACAGTGATTATAGTTTACCTATTATTATGGTTTATCTATGACTATGATTTACCTGTGGCTATAGTTTACATGTAACCATGTATTCTAAAGTATTAAATACTACATGGAAATTAAACAAGACTTGAAAGAGTATAGTTAATTAGACTCTAACTAGACGATTGATTAGCGATATCCATTTCCAAAGTTTTATAAAACGTATTATATATAAAACAAATTGTATAAACATATGCCAACCGAACGAGTATAATTATATGTGACTAATTAAGATGCTAGACATAATTCGTTGTCTAAACCTGAAGAGCTTCTCTCATTTCAGTTATTTTAATTGCTGAATGAGCGAGTTTTACGCTAAGAAAATATAACGAGAACAAACCTTTGAAAATTAGGTTTTATGATAAGAAGAATACATTAACCCTAAACATCATTTGAATACTAATTACTTTATCATAATTTAAAATAAAGGATCAAATATCGAGTTTTATGAATCTATCTCTATCATAAACTAAGTTGTAATTTACCAAAATAAAAATAATGATCTCAGCCTCTTGCGTGGCCAGTGTGTTTTAGAAGTATGGGAAAAGGCACTGGCACATAATATCAATAATCGTTAATATAACTTATGGATAATTCATCATAACATTTTAATATCTCTAAGTTGCTATGCAACAACAACTCATGAACACGGATCACTTATTGTCATGAATTACATGCCCAAATAAAGTAAAGCAGTTAACATATTGTTTATTACCGCCATCCCAAAATTACATATTTAGCTACAGATCATATTCAGCCATTTCACAAAAACAGTATTTCTTAATTGGTTAAATGAGAGTATGAGGCATTTAAAAGAAAAACAAACAATAATACATAAGCAGTTGGAGTTAAAACGTTCATTACAAATACATTGTAGGGTTATACTTGTAACTTCGTGTTGGCTTATCCTTAAAGCGATTCCATTATATAATATTGACAATTAGTACATTAAGAATAACAATTGAAGGTATATTAAGAAGCCAATTTTACTCAATAATATATGTCAAGTATTATGCACATTTGGTGAAACCTTCTGTAATGTAATGGTTGATTATCACCGGAAGTGTTGTGCTAAGGATCTATGTAACTTTCTTAGTCTAAGATTCCAAATATCATTAAAGGAAAGAGTTACTAAAATATTAAGATACAAAAGTATCCATTATTATCATTCGATAATAGCCAAATATTGCCACACTAACAGCAATCATATAGAATCTTGTTTATGAATTATAAAAGAAATTTTAAAGAAACATTCGTGTACTCAAAGTATGAGATTACACCAATGCCAAAATTGACAACTTGAAAACATGGATCGAATGAAAGAGGCACATGAAACTATCTATGAGAAATGTATGAGTGTATTTGTGTACTATGTCGCAGTGATAACTACTGTGCCGTGATCTTCAATGATTTATATATTATGGGGAAACGTCATGTTCCTAGGAAGCTTGAAGGGAGGGTCACGTCTTGATGAGGTAGCAATCCTTGGTTGGTTATTATCTATGGCTTCATGTGAGGAGGTATCTAGAGCATTAAGTAATATAGCAAATCTTTCAAACAACAATATATATTACTCCAATGCAAGAATGAAACGATATACAATTGTTGATGGTATTTGTTTCCGGACATGAAGCCATTCAACATGGACACATCTAAGCTAAGGAGCCTCACAGTTAAGGCTATTGCCTATAAAACATTCAGTGCTATATTACCATGAGAACCACGTAACCACTTTGGGCATGGCGTTGTCAGTGTTAGTGGATGGAAAGAAAATAGAGATATATTTTTTTTGTATTAGTGACTTATTGTTCCATGTCAAATCTTTATCCAAAATTCAAACTTGATCTCCAAAATGATCTGATGAGAACACCTATTAGGCTGAACAATGTATTAATGGAGGTACTTATGTTGTCAATAGTGAAATGGACAGAAGCCCCAATTAATATTCTTGGCGTAATAATATGTCATAGAACAAAAGAGGTCATAAAACTAAATTATACCAAAACTCTGAAGAAAATGGAGAACATATTGAAAATATGGTGTAGAAGATATTTGACACTATATGGGAAAGTCACAATCATTAATACATTTGTAATATTTCAATTAGTATATCTGTTATCGGTACTCCCTTCTCCATCGGAGGAAATGCTAATGCGAATAAATAAATTAGTATTTGAATTTGTCTGGAATGCTAAGCCAGATAAAGTCAAAAGAAGTTCTATGAAACTTCCCAAGAAAAACGGGGGAGTATCGGTTCCTGATATAGTGCTAAAAGATCAGGCATTAAAAATAGTTTGAGTACAGAGAATAATGAGGGCAGAAAATACTTGGAATATTATGATTCAGAGTAAAATCTCTGTCAATTTGAATCTTTTTTGGAATATGAATTTTAGCATTGCTGACACCTCTAATATTATTACTAACATGACTAATCCTTTTATTAGTGAAGTGAAAATGGCATGGTCAAAGTATAATTTTTACAACCCTTCCAATATTCAACAAATATGTAACCAGTTAATATGGTTTAATTCACATGTAAGAATAAACAATAAGCCTATTTACATATCTGAATTCAATGATAATAACATTGTTTATATTCATCAATTATTTAACGAAATAAGTGAAATATTGAGTCTGAATGATTTTCAGCTGAAATATGGTATACATATAAATTTTCTGATTTATTATAGTATTGTTTCAGCTATTCCACGTCGGTGGAAATTTGAGAATAAGAAAAATCATAAATTAGTAGATGTAACCATATTACACTGGCCTCTCAAGAAAGTTTCGAAACAATCTCATGGCTGTAGGTCAATCTACAATGATTTGATAGAACAATAACACAGTAACATAACACCCAATGGAGCCAGAATATGGAATGAATGGTTCCCAGGGGGTCTTCCACTGGGAGAATGGCAAAATAGCTTAAAATGGATGTATAGGTCTATAAAATGAACCAGAATCTGGATAGTGCAGTTTAAAACCTTACATTTCATTACAACAACAAGAGAAAACTGTTTCAGTGGAACATAGTGGAAAGTGATGTTTGCACTTTGTGTTGGGAAATAAATTGAAACACTTCCACATGTATTAGAGAACTATGGATGTATGAGAGAACAGACATACTGATTGATCTAAATGTACGTGAAACAATTATAGGTTTCCAAGATGAAAATTTTATTATGTTCAATGCAGTTTATTTACTCTCCAAAAAAATTATATTAAGATATTCTTATGAAAAAAGTTTCCAAATCTAACTGGCTTCAAAAGATTATTACGCAGTTTTTATTAGTAGAAAAGTCTATTACAATGCGTAATAGTAAAATTAAGGAATTTAAAGATATGTGGAGTTTTGCCCAGTTAATATATATTTGAATGAAAATATGTGAGCAATGAGTAGCAGAAATATTCGTATAATGTTATAATTTTATTGAATATATTTACGTTGTATGCGCAGTTGTATAGTTGTGAATATGAAATAAAAATTAAAAAAAAGTACAATGATTGCAATGGTCCAATTCAATTATAATTAAGTTTTGTTTTAGTTTTCATCATCATCATCATCATCATCATCATATATATATATATATATATATATATATATATATATATATATATATCGGATTTACACCCAAAATGTCGGAAGTTATTAAACTCACAAACAGTAAAAGTGTGAAATGTTAGGAGATAATGTGGGGTTTTAGAAATGATTGTCAACAAAGAAGAACAGAGTCTCGCCAATCCGTAGAACAAAGAATCCTTGATCAATCCTTATAAAAGCTAGATGTAACAGGTGAATGTCATCAATGTTAAACATTTAGTAATTTCGAATAAAATACCTTTAATTTTGATTGCAGATTATACCTACCTGTCACTTTTTATGTTTACATCACTCCCTAACTTGACAAAACATCAATCTTTAACGAAGTTCCAAATAGGTTAATATGTGCCATCTATAGAATAAGCTTGACAATTATATATGTCAGTTAGTGTTGTCTCTTTGCACATTAACAGAGCGTGATACAACATCGAGGCATTACAATATTTTGATAAATGTGAAGACATTAAGGATTTCCTCAGTGTACTTATTTTAGTAAATGAGCAGCAAATGAGATAAACTCAATCGGACATCACATCACAGTTGTTGTTGGTTTGGTTTTGTTGTTCGGGGAGAATCCCCAGGCTGTCGCTTAATCAGCACAGCCTCTATGTTGGAGTGGTTGAGAAACCTCCGCCCCAACACTCACAGGGGAGCAGTACTGAAAGATGGAGCCGAAATACCCCGAGGGTGGTCACTGCCAGATTGTTTTACGTCCTCAGGGTTTTTTTAACGTCCCCCTTTATTTTAAATAATTCAGTGTAGACGGCAGCGCCATTTAACGTGGTCATCCACCCACGGTGTAGTGAGCCGGGAAATTAATCCCTGGAAAAGTTTCGACCTCTTACGGGGTTCGAACCTGTGACCGTTGGCAGCAAGTGCCGGCTGCTTAACCGCTAGGCCACCTGGGCTCACTATTTGTTGTTGTTGATGATAATCACTTAGTTATGTATTGGACTTGGAATGTACAGCCCGATTCTATTAAAATTTTCTTACTTGGTTCAGTTATATTCCCTCTTAGTATTTTTCGTGACAAAAGTTTACTCTATCATTGAGTGGGTGCACGGAAACTAGGTTTTGTGATAGACCTATCTAATGAAATAGGAAAATGTAAATCCTGAAAATAGGAAACTTATAGATCCTGAATCGATTTGTCTTATATTTCTAAGTTACTTTGAAAGTTATGCTATTTTAATTACTGAAAGGCATGAATACATATTATTAGTACCCAAAACCTGAATCAGACTACACGCAAAAAAAGAATTAAAGAAGTGATAAGAAATTATGTCATGTGTCAAACTGATTTAAAAACATTAACAAAAAATAAGAAAAATCTCATGACATAAAAATTATTTAATGAACCATCTTCTGTATTCATGTAATTTCAAGAAAAAATATTGATCACGCAGCAATCTGTAATTTGATAAAATTATGATAGGATACTTAATTACTGTGTCGAAATAATATAGTAAACTGTCACACATTAACTGGTTATAAAGACACAATAAAATACTTTAATTCAGAGCACATGTTTGTTTTGTTCTTAATCAAAAGTATTATCAAATCCAGATAACGTTTAGAAACATTAGTAGAAACAATGATTTACTTTAGTTGACTACTTGTATTATTATTGCAATCAGAGAAATATTAACTATAATTATTAGTGGTAAACATATAAATATGTCCGATACATAAATACAATATACAATATACTAAACAATAAATAATTGCAAACTTAACAATCGTTCCATCTGGATTATTTCCATCCAGTTTTGTGTATCCGTAAAGAGTTTCCCGTATAAACAAATAACTGAAACTTCCTGGTCAATATGAGATGTTAAGACATGAATTTGTACTGAAATTGAGTTTTTTCTGATTAGTATTTTCTCAAATTAATCGAATTTATGTTTTGCTAATCCTTTCTAAGGAAAACTAATGACTCTGTGGTCTGGTGATTTGGCGAAACAAAGTTGCATTAGGACAATGATACAGAAAACAATACAACAAGACAATTACTTTACCGGAGATTGCTGGATTTTACTCTTATCTGAAGACTTGATAACGTTTATTATGGGACTAGATAATAAAAGGTGTTTTACGAGATTGGATATATATATATATATATATATATATATATATATATATATACGTATACATATATCCTCAACACTCAGCATATATAACCCTGTTATACATAGATTAATATCTGACAGCGATCATATCATAATCAGTCTGTAGCCATTGTACTCACGCATTGATATTTTGTGTAGAATATAACTTTCTAGTAATGTGTTGTTGTAATTGTTAAACGGATATTTTGTTAAAATTAGTTATGCTAATAAGAAAATAAAACTTATATAATAAGATATCTGTAGGAATTCTGTAATTCTACTTATACCTTAAACATTAAAAACTTACAAGAGAGTAGTGTTTATATAACGTCATTTAATTGTTTTAAGGAGTTTAACTATTATTCCTACAGTAATTCTATATCATAAAACCCGATCTTATATTGGTGAATATACTACAGAGTATATGTCTGAACATTTGGAGCCATCATCTCATAGATAACAGTGATGGCAAAATGATGACGCATAGTCCTATTTGTTGCAAAGCCCAGAAGACTCATCTGGTAGCTTTGATCCTAATCTCTGAAACCTTCTGTTGTAATTCGAAAATATCAGTCAAATGTGTAATATATAATCTGATTTAGTATAAACCACATAATAAAAGTCTACCTTCTCTACTTGAACAGTTATTTATTATATCAGATGCACCAACTGTTATCCCGATAAAACGTCAGTAAATATTTCAAAATATAGAATTTTGATGTATCATTCTTGGAAAGTGCAATGTCTTGTTGCTTTATAATACGAAATTATTCACACAAAAAAACAAAACCCAGATCACAGCAGACTCCGATGATAGTAGTTTTACAGACTATTTGTGAGATGGTATTCATTAAATCTGTATTAAGAAGATCGATCAGTAAAGAAGAGTAAAGGTATATGGTGTTTTGTGACTAAAATATTATGTCTTCACATGTCAGATTGACTCATTTCCTCTAACTATTTAGTGTCTGCTAACATGAAACTAACGTCAGTATTCCATAGGAATTATGTCATGAACATAAAATATGTAACACTTAGAGCACGCGCGTGCGTGTGAGCCTCCACCAAAGAATGTCTCAGCAACACACACACACACACACACACACACACACACACACACACACACACACACACACACACACACACACAACACACACACACAAACACACACACACACACACACACACATACACACACACACACACACACACACACTGTCACAACGGTTAGCCTAAATATCATCTTTGTTCACTGAACTATTTGTTTTGGTGTCATTCATAACCTTTTGATGTGACGCTGTACATTGTCTGAGTTGGATGCCATCAGAAGGCGATAGGCAACTCCTATGACATGGTCACTGTCAAAAAGATGAACGTGGACCAGAAAGCAAGTTATATAATACTTTTGTGCATTTACCTGTCATATAATTATATTTCTAGTCCCTAAGACTATATATATATGTGTATGTGTGTGTGTGTGTGTGTATGTGGGTTGTTTTTCTACCAGAGGACCATTATAATGACATATCTTTAATTGTCTATGTTCATGATTGACACATGTCTAATATCTGGAATCACAAAAGATTTTTTGATTTAGTTTATATGTGTCTTAGCCAATATGTCTATGGTTTATTTTTGTTCTGACAGAGAAGGTAACATAACATATATGTTAAAAAGAAATGTTATCCAGTCATATAATAATATCACTTGTGTTTTGATTCTTGTTATTGGGAAAATCAATATTACACTCACTGTTAGTATATTGTACGTGTGTGTCCACTCACTGAATTACAATAACCCCATCATCAGACTTCTGCCTTATTGTCATACTTCAATATATATCTGAGAACTAATCAACCGTCGATTAATAAAATAAATTAAATGAGTTTTTTTTTAAAATTAATTTTATGAGAGAAGAAAAAACTTGCGAATGAAAGTAATTGTTGTCATGTTGATAATAAAAGAATGTTTGTTATGTTTCGAGTATTCGCTTCTCATTTCTTATCATTTCTATCAGAGTGATGTCTTGAGTTGGTGATATGAACTAAAAATATATTACTTCTGACATTTATAGATCATCATTTCGTTATGTAGTATTAATTGTCATGGTGATAATTTCTACAAGATGGCAGATTATTCTCCACACGCTATATATGCATCTATGGAGTTTTTAAATAACTATGTAGCTCATTTATTGTACAACATAATTCAGAGACGTTTGAAATCCCGTTCTTTTGATTAATGTGTATTTTATCATCAGAACGAAAACAGGATAATATATCATAATGCCAACCTCTACGAGATAATCGATTATAAATCAAAATATTTCATTAATTATCTTTCAGGATCAGACAGTTATCAATAATGATTTATCTGAGTACAATTACTTTTTACATAATCTCTTGATTCCTTTGTTAATATTAATAATACAATAGAGACAAGAAGCATAACCGTGATATAGGTGAATCAAATATTTACAGTTATCGCAATTTACTCGGTTATAAATTGTTAATTGTCAGGTAGGTTTAGGTGTCAGGTTGTCAATTCAGTGTGTTGGTACTTCATTAGCTTGATAATTCACTATGTAGGGTCAATATCATATTTGTTTGTCTTTAGGAAAATGATTTTCTAATTATGTGAAAAAGAGGATTTCTTTTGCAAAACCATGAACATCATATTAAAGTGTATACTCTGTATAAAATGAGTTACTACAATTATGATGTCTGGAAGGATGAATAGTACTCAATGTATTGACAATGGACGTATTATTGGATAGTTCAGCTGTCAGATAAGTGACATCTGTCAAACTGTCATATAATGTGAATTTAGTAAATAATGATATAATTTAAGTTTGTACTTTACGTTCTTCAGTAGTTTTAATTTAAAATTACCATTTGATATACATTATTAAGGCCAACTCCGTTGTTTATACAAATAATTTAACTAATCAATAGTTCGCTTTGTTCTATTATAATCATATATATATATATATATATATATATATATATATATATATATATATATATATATATATATATATATATATATAAATATATCTTATGGTCATCAATAGATTACCTGTCGCATTAATCAGTCGATAAACCATAGATTGGCTTGTTCAGGTTTAACAAAGATGTATCATTCTGCGAGTATAGAGCACAAATTAGCATACTGACAGCTTAAATGTTGTTGTGGCTTATAATTCTACGAGTTGGAGGGGATGAATTCAGAACAACTAGAGGTTAATCAACCATCGATAGAATAAGGCTATTCTAAATTTGACTTCTCCATAAGACATTTGACAGCTTCATATGATTTAACTCAAAATAATATAATAATGGTAAAATAACGTATCTATATTACATTATCATACGAACTATCTAATTGTCCCATCTTTTATCTTAACGTTATCATGATAATACATACCGATATAATAGATCGATAAACACAGTTCGATGTATTGAGGTATTACAAAAATGTATCATCCTTTGAGCCCAGAGTGACATATATCGGATTACTAACTGTTTTATGGTGATTATAAGGTCAAGGGTCCCAGAGCAAACAATCCTGTGACTTACTAATGAGTGTCAGCTCTAATGTTTACATTGTCAGATAATCAATGTATTATGAATATTATTCGGGATCCACAAAAATACATAAAGTCCAAGAAAGTGAACTAAATCCTATTCAACGGTTATTTAAGCCATATATACATATATTCCTGTTCTCTTAATTGAAGTGCGTGACTATGATATTATTGGATATGTATTTAACTGATATTGGATTATTATATATATATATATATATATATATATATATATATATATATATATATATATATATATATATTAGAAATGAATTAACTGCATTATGAATAGATACAAAGCAAATGGAATCTGAGGGATGAAGTTGACAAATATACAAATATCAGCAATAAATAACACATAACTATAAGTACATTGATATACACGTGATCAATATGTAGTAAATATAGTAACTTATGTCGCTAAACTTAATGCCTGTTGCTAAACGTAAAACATGACTGGCGTAATATTTCAGACTAGAAAATTGTTGGTGATCCTACGCCAAGTAATACCAAGTAACAGTCTGGTATTATGTCTCTTTGTTTACTTCAATATTTGGGCGAACATCTAAAATAACACAATATTGATGACCTTATGTTATTAAGTTATTATTCAGAGCTGTCTCTTTCTGTCAATTTGCGTTGTTTATAATTTATATAAAATTAATTGATATTTTGAAGTGATGAGTGTTCACAGGTCAAGGAAAAATACTCATTGATACAGTTTTAGCCATATATTAAGTTAGTTCACATTCAACTAATAATTCACATATCAGTGATTTCGGTTTCCCCCTAAACTACAATCCTTTAAAGTTATTTGTTTTATTACAACGTTGTCGTCACCATTCAGCTTAAATTATATGTATTCAATTAAAAACTTTAAGTACTCTTTTCTTAACTAAATAACATAAATACAAGAATATAGAAGAATTACTCCCAAAATATGGCTATTCCAAAAGTTAAATTATATATTTTCTTATGGAGTCATATGTGACTATATTAATCGTTGACATGAAGACATTTGATGTTTATAAGCAAATTTTGATTTGGATCAAAAAAATATATTAAATATCTAATCCCAATAGATTGTGTTTTAAAACAAAAGTTTAACTGACATAAATATCATAAGAATTTGAGACAACTTCTTTCACTTTTTACGTAATTTTATTCCTTAAAGATATAAACTATCTAATTTGAAGTGAAAAATGGGTGGAATGTATCTTACTTGAGGTATTGATATACAAAATGGCATCTTCCCTTTTAAAGAAGATTCATATTTGATATCATCTTTAGCAATGAGTTAAATTCCGATTCAAATAAAGCAGTAAGTATATATTATGATATCTTTGTTTATTTTAGGTGATTAAAATGTGACAAGTAAATACAATTTTGTATAATATCTCTGAAGAATTTGCATCTAATATAATTTTTATATTGTTGTATCGATCAATTATTTTTAGTCTAAATATTTATCACAGAATGATAAAATCTATAACTTAGTCTTAGTTAAGTATTGATTCATCGTAATACGAGCATTAATATAAAAATCGTTTTTGAAAAATAAACGAATAAAACCTACAGAATATTAATAACCAAAATAGGTGAGACAAATTTATTTGTAGCATTTTATTATTATTATTATTATTATTATTATTATTATTATTATTATTATTATTATTATTATTATTATTATTATTATTATTATTATTATTAAGATTAGGACACCGTTCGAGATATTACATGTTGGCTATATATGAGATAACAAGATATCTTATGATGTAGATATAAATAATGTATACATAGTTTAATGTAGAAACCACACTATCTCTTGTTACATCTTATGGATCTCAGGAGATTACCTACAATAATAATCGGTCGATAAACTACAGTTCGGCTTGCTAAGCTATTACAAAGATGTATCATCCTGCTAGCAATGAGTGAAAAAGAGTAGACTTACAGCTGTGAGGTGAACTGTTTTTGTGGCTTACAATACTAACAGTTGGAGGGGGGGGAGGTGAATCCAGAATAACTAGAGGTGGAAGTCTAACATTGTTAGTTAATTAACCACTGATAAAATAAGGCTATTTTAACACACACACACACACACACACACACACACAATGCTGAGGTCAGCATCTGAGGTGTCACAATGTTTTTATAATATTTCTTTATAATTCGTTTAGAGTACAGAAATTTACTGTTGAATGTACATTGTGGTGTCAAAGTAGCTATCATATGCATGTTGTAGGTCGCCATTGAACCACACGTAAGTGTTGTTTACTCCGAGCTGTGGTGTCAAATGGTACGTTTTACGTGTTTCTGCTTTTGTACATAGCCTGCATGTAGCCGCTTTCATGTAAGCGTGACATATTTATCGCGTATAAAAACCGACTGGTCTGGGACTGGTGAGACATCACACATGTCTCAGCAAGAAAAGTCGGCCCTCTGGATTCAGTCCTCTGAAGAAACGTCCAGAGATTGAATTCACGGTTCGAGATTATCTGTGCCTGTGCCTTATTATAGACAGCTAAAAGACACACACACAGAGACAGAGACACAGACACGCACGCACATACACGCCCACCCCACACAAACACATACATAAGCAAACACAAATAGACAAACACACTTTCGCTCATACACATTCACAATATTTGTATTGTACCTTTATCTGTATTGTTGTATTAAACTAATGAAGAAAACCTACTGCGATGTTTGGCATATGACACTAAATAGTAACACCCTCTACACATTCAGATTGACTTCCATCTTAGAACAACTAATGTGAATAATATCTGGTACTTGGCTCCCCGAATTAAATGTACTAACGAATCAATAGTTGACAATATTAATAGCGAAACCCTTTGGGGAGATTATGTAATCAAATTCTCCACGATGAAAGAAATATCAATATTTTTGGACAATGTGACAGTTATAGAGAAACATCGATATGAAGGCTCTGATATAGAATGTTTAATAATTTATCACGTCTGGTACCATACTTGTTGTTAATATCTGAATAATGTGATTAGGATGGGCAGCTGGTGTGAGTGGTATTACAACATATTACATTAAATAGGTAATGGGGTCAAATTTGACATCATTTGTCGTTCACTAAATGACTTTTCATTCCTGTATTGGTCTACTGGCTTATGTAAGCTAACTGATATCAGCAATTAAGCATGATCTTCCAGTTGAGCATTCAGATTAATGAAGGAATAAGTATTGATGAAGATAGGAGGATTACACAGAAACGATGAGGAGAATCCTCCATAACTGAAGCTGATGGATATAAAAACACAACTCCCCTACAGGATCTTAACATATAATCAGAACTTTACAAATAAAGATGTTATTTTTAGTCTACGTTTATTTCTATTTGATGCTGTAGTATGAATTATTAAATGTGAAATTTTAATTAAATCCAAGAATTTATCGGTTTTAAATAAATAATATTATTTTTCTAGAATAGCGAAAACCTCTGAAAAATATGAGAACTTCATCATAAAGTTTATTTGATAATTGTGAAGCCAGTATACTATATACTGTGTTATTTCTACTGTGTGTCTTAGTCATATTTGCACAGTGATAAAAACATTACTTACTGTATTTTAATTAGTAAGCTATTATGTTAATAATGCTTGTATTCAATTGGATGGTTGTACACTATATTTGTTGTGGTATTATGCTTATATGTTCTCCTCTGTAGAGGCTAAGTGGAACCAAATGATTGACTGACTGACGGATCTACAGACCAACAGACAGTCTGATAGACCTACCAGCCAGCCAGCTAACCAGCCAGCCAGCCAGCCAGCCAACCAAGTAGCAAAATAGACAGCCTGTAATGTTTTAACACTCATTAACCTTATATACAATCCTGTCCACGTATTTAGAGACATACGTTTAGGTTAAAGATATGTGTTATTAATCTAATATACAGATTACTGTTTCATTTTGGATTATATATAACAAGATTATATATTCTTTTCTGCTTTTGTGTACATTCTCTTAATTACCATTCATTTCAAACTTGTTAATATTATATTTACAACTATAAGTAAATACTATTAAACATTATGTGATGTGTAAGATATATTGTTTTGAATAATAATAATAAAATTTAACAACTCCCCCCCGGAAACCCACCAACCACCAACCATACATCAAATTAAAAGAAACAAAGCAAAACCCAACAAAACAAACAGGCTCTTCTTTTGTTTATTGAAAATAAATTATAATAATTTAATATATTTTACCTTCTTCTTGAGATTTTCTTTTACGTATTCTGAAGCATCACTTCTTTATCAATGTTAAATATCGCAAAATGTATAATATTATTCTTTACAATTTGTGTGATTTTGTGGACTTATATCAGCCATTAAATCACTGTAGTTTGGAAGATTTAGAAACGAAGGATATTAGGTTCTAGTTTCAGAACATCTGTTCTATTATAAAACGTCAATCTAGGTAATAACTATGTTATTAATATTAACCTTTGGCACCACACTAATGATAGAGAAGGACCAAACAGATTCTTGGCTTTAACAAGTCTGACGTCAACCCCTTACAAGGCATGGCCAATTCACAATGTGAAGACTCTGGACCAGACCTGGCCAACACAATTAGTACGTTTTTCTGCTCTGTTTCGGAGGACATAGATCCACTGAATCCCTCACTTATACCACATATCCAGTTACAGTTATATTAGCAAAACAGCAGGTGTGGAAACTCAGTTGTTCAAAATTTAAAAAAAAACCACAAAGCAACTGGGTTTTGAGGTATTTTGCCCACTGTCTTAGCAGGACCAATATCTGCAATTTTCAATAGCATTCTCTGTGAAGGTCACATCCCCACGCTGTGGAAAAGTACTGATATATGCCTGATCTCAAAGAAAAATCCAAGGGGGAATATAAGTACAGATTTGAGGCCAATATCGATAACACCTGTGCTCAGTAAGCAGCTGGAGTTCTTCATTTAGTCCAAGGTATGGCATTGTATATCGCTATTGCTAGTTTATTTTTTCCAGAGCTTACGACCATGTCTGCCACAATGTATTTTGGGAGGAAACTGACGAAGTGCAATGTACCAGATATTTTAGTGCGTTGGGTTTGTGCATTTCTTCAGGATCACGAATAACGTGTTAGAATCCGCAAAGACATCTCGGATTGGATGCACACGAACGGATCCAATCCGCAAAGAACTTGGTTTGGCCCAACGGGATTCATTTTCCTGTGATCTGTTACCATCATAATGGATTTCGAAATTTGTCGATGATGCCACGCCTTCTGAAACGTTCATGTAGCCCACACAGAGTAAGATGCAGTCATATGCTGACTCTGTATCCTCTTGATGTGAAACAAACAAGATGAATGTTAACACATCCAAAATCAAGGAGATTTGGTGTAATGCTGACATCAAACTTATCATGGAGCCCACATTGTGAATATATCCATAGTAAGGCGTCCAAAAGGTTTATCTGTGGCATGCCTAATAACATAGTACAATGCCATAATACATCCCGTGTTAGAGTATGCTGCTCCTTGTATGGCACCCAGGACTAAATAAGATTATTCAAAGACTCACAGAAAAGTATTCATTGGCTTAATTATATGTTGCCGACTGCGAGAACTTTCCATTATGACTTCCAAAGGAAAATAACATTGCCAACACCGAAAGGTCAACACAAAAGTGAGGAGTGACACCAGTGTTATTAATTACTCGTTTCTAACCCCCCCCCCCCCCAGAACACAAACAAGTAGTCAGATTTTATGTCGTAAATAGTTTTAGTGCATATACAGTACTTCGAGACCTAACCGATGTTATTGTCTACAATTTGCGAGACTGCAATGATGTGTTTTACATTTAATGTTTTATCTTCGCTTTTAACCTGTATATATTTATTTATTTGTACATTTCAACTTATAGTTGTAATGTAATAAACGTCTCATCTTATCTATCTTATCTAAATAATAATCTATCTGATATGTTGTTTTGATGTTGTAAACCGATTCTTTTCTTGACCATAATTATAAAAGACTCATAACAATAACTCAATTTAAACTGTATATATATATATATATATATATATATATATATATATATATATATATATATATATATATATATATATATATATATATATATATATATAGTGAAGAGAGAGAGGAAGAGGAAGAAATGTACTTATATATTTGTAAGCTCCTTGTTATCAGCTGATTTTGACAATTATATGAAGAGGAATACAAATATAAGACATATACTCATAAGATTTGGTGACAATATTGTTTTTAATAGATATTCTAAGTCAATTGATTAATTTGTTTTCTTCTTTATTAGATTAACTCCCAGTTAGTTCATATGGAACTTATAAAATACAAAGCTTTTGGGAAATGTATTCGAGATAATACAGATGGAAATCTTTAAAGATCATGAATATTAATAAACACATAAAGCTAATTCATCTGTATAGCTTAGAACAATATGTAAATAATATATATTATATATCCCAACACACTTTAGTTTCACTTGTGAGTCATAAAATAAATTAGCATTTTGTCTTTCTCTGTTTCATCCCCAAATGTCTATGGTCAGTTTACAAGAGATTATGTACCACTAAAGTACCAAGTCCCTTAGGACTGTGTTTAGGTAATATTAATACGTCAGTGTTGTGAAAGTTAGTGACGTATCAATGCCACATTTGTAACTGAACGATCTCTTGTGTAGAATAGTAATTGTCAGAGTAACGGGTCTAATATGTCGTTAATTTAAAGTAATTGAAATGTCAAAGTCAATGGCAGTTGTTATTGTCAGGAGATGGGTAATACCCGGATTAGAACCATTATCATACAAGGAGAAAATAGGAGTAGCATTTAACATTTAAGGTTCTATTCTTTAGACTATTCCTGTACTTTGTCGATTGTTTATTAGTAATTGGTTAATGGTAAATATATCGATCTGATAAATAGTTAAAATAGAGGATATTATTGATAACAAATTAGCGAAGAATCTTTCCTCAGACCTGTATTTCATATTTATTGTGTATAATGACGTTATTTATAACTTATCATGTTTATTTCACAAACAAATACATTTTTAAATGTAAGCAGATGCTGATTATCTTGTCTCCATGACTACATCACATCATTTGTCTGCATATGTTCCCTTTTCTGTGCGTGGAGACTGTATGTTTTCAGGTCGATGCGTTCTAAGAAACTTTGATCTAGAGCTGTATGTTCCGTGCACTATTTGCGTCTTTAGAGGCACGCCGTTTAAAGTGTTTGGCCTGGTTATCCAGCATTTAAATGACTGTAGCAGACACAGTCCGCTCTTAAAGCATTATAAGTACTCCTGACTCAGGAATAGAAACACCGCGTCGCATCTCGAGCGGTGGCATTGGACACAGTTCGCGCGGTTGGTGTGTTTTATATAATAAGTTTACTTGTATATATAATTCGCCTTGGTTGTATGTGGGAATAGAATTATCTTTCCTAGGTCCAGGTATGTCCAGTTTGTACTATGACATTCAAGATTAGCTCTAATCTGCTTGTCATAAATAACATTTAAGAACTACAATAGCAGACGTTAGGTCAGGTTTGAAAATGATAACATAGTTCAAACAGTATAGAAGCTTTTAATAACAATTAAGCTAAATAGTTTTAATAGTAGTCGCTTCGTGACGCCTGCCCGTTGTAAAAACTGATATTTGAAGACGGTAACAATTGGGTTATATTTTATATAATATTGCTTTGAAGAAACATACAGCAATTGAAAAATATCTATAAATAGGGCTGCTTAGATAATTAATCTAAACATTCTCACTACTGCCGTGATCTGACTTGGGTGTTTTACACCCAAACTCCACGGCTGTAGGTGATTCGCTTTTTGTTTTTGCTTGGCGGCTTAGGGACTGGTGAGATATTACACATGTCTCAGCAAGAAAAGTCGCCACTCTGGATTCAGTCCCGTGAAGAAACGTCCAGAGTTTGAATTCACGGTTCGAGATTCTCTGTGCCTGTGCCTTATTATACACAGCTAAAACATACATACATACATACACACGCACCCTCACACACATGTACGCACATGCACAAACACACACATACACACATACACACACACACACATATATATATATATATATATATATAGACGCACGCTGACACACACATGAACGCTCGCGCGCGCACACACACAAACTCATACTAACATAAATACACTCCTTCGCTCGTACACATTCACAATATGTGTACACGTTTTATTATTTGTATTACTGTATTAAGCTAGCGAAGAAAGCCTGTTGTGATGTACGTCATACAACAGTATATAGTAACGCCCTTCACATTTTCATTCAGCTTGATTTCTATCTTTGATTCGTCTAATTAAATGTACTTACGAATCAACAGACAGTAACTTAGACAATATTTATATCGAACCATTTTGGGAGGATATCATAAATAGATTCTCCAAAGAGGAAAGACATATCAATATTTTTAAGCCTAGCGAAGAGGAGATGGTGACAGTTGTAGAGAAATATCAATATGCACGCTGTTACAAAGAGAATTCCACAATTAATCATGTCTGGTGCCATACTTCTTGTTCAGTTTTGAATAATGTGATTAGGATGGTCAGCTGGTGTGAGTCGTATTACAACCAATTATATTAGATGTGTAATGAGGTCAAATTTGACATCATTTCTCGTCCACCAAAGGTCTTCTCATTCCTATATTGGTCTACTAGTTCATGTCAGTATTAGTGAAGATAGGGAGGATTTTCCTTATCGTTTCCTTCCTGGAGCTAGTGGGTAAACACAACTCTCCTACAGGATCTTAACGTATAGAAGATAAACATATTTATACAAATAAGTTTTTATCGAAGAATATTGAACAAAAGTTTGTGTGTTTGTATATGTGTCTGCGCATATGTATGTCTGCATATGTATGGTATATATATATATATATATATATATATATATATATATATATATAAAAACATATATTTGTTATATATATATATATATGCGTTTGTGTATATGCGTCCGTTTCGAGGTGCTAAAATGAAATATATTCATATACATAATAGAAAATAAGTTTCTATGGGGAAAAAGAACAAACACAGGCATCATTCAGATTCAAACTTGAAGTGTACATAGTACATCTATCTAAGTGACTGATTTAACAAATCAAATAAGATCAGATAAATTATTAGAGTAAAAGTCTTCTTTCTATACGGATTAAACACTACAATGTATCAAAAATGAAATAAATATATCACCAATGGTTATATTATACGATATGATTATACGTATTTTAATAATATTGTGGACATTAGAGCCAGTGTTATAACTAAGGAAATATGCTTTTATTAGATTTTTTAAACAGCATTATTGGTTATTGATCTACAAAACTATTTTGTATTTTTTTAAAATTAAAACCAAACTTTTATCAATGCTACTTGAAAATTACAATAGCTGAGATATGAGAATATTAACGTTTTGTAGTATTTAAGGTAGCTTTAACAACATCCAATAGGGATACAATATAATGTATCTAATTGTTTATATTATATGGGATCATTAATACTTAAAATAGGATATTGTACAACATGATTATACAGGATCTTAGGTGAATCATGATGATATTACTATATCTTCTCGAGGTCTTTATTGGATATTGATCTACAATTCCATTTATTTGTAGATTTGCTATTAAAATCAGATAATTATCAATGATATTTGAAAATTCCATTAGGGGTTATCTAAGAATTTGTTATTTACCTCTTTGACAACATCTATTAGTCATGCAATAGAATGCATCCAATTGTTTATATTAATTGGGATTATTAATGATTGAGAGAGAAGAGGGAATGTGACTTGACCATTGTTAATAAGGTAAACATTCATCCAGGGTTTATCAGTTGTCCCATTTTTTGTTTTATCCTATATTCCTTCAAACGCTAAGAGAACCTTTTCCTTGGTGGAGGTTGTACCTGAAAGTTACTGAAAGTTTAGTTGAATTTTAAATTTAGGTATAATAGTAATTGTATATGCAATTGATGATCATGATGATTATATATGCATCGCCGAGAATGAATACAAACTTAAGTTAAGGAAATTATTTTAATTGAATTAATATAATAACTGAATATACTTTCTTACGTATTGAACAAAGAAGCCAAATTTAACAGTCTATATTCACCGAAATAAATATAATTCTGAGGATGATTATATTTGTTAATGATATAATTATAATATATAGCTATAACTGAATGTTTGCAGTATATGATATGATATTGATAATTGTTATGGAAAGGTAATATTTAGCTTATGAAAACTGAATGAGAATTTAATGACGAGAGAAAGTTAGGAACAATATCAGAGAGGAATAATATTTTTACCTCTTCGTCTTTTAATGAAATAAGCCAGTTCCTATTTAACCTGCTATCTTAACTGCTACCCAATCAGTGGCATTTGTAATAAAGCAAGCCGTTATGGCGTCATAGCTTCGGTACTATAAAACAAATTCCAGTAGTTACAATGACTATGATTTACCTGTGGGTTAACTGTGACTATGATTTAGCTATGTCTATGGTTTACCTGTGTCTATGATTCACCTGTGACTGTGGTTTATCAGTGATTATGATTTACCTGTGATTATGAGTTATCTGTGTCTATGCTTTACCTGTGACTATTGGTTACCTGGGTCTATGATTTACCTATGTCTATGGTTTACCCGTCACTATGGTTTATCTGTGATTATAAATTAACTGTAATTATGAGTTACCTGTAATTATGATTCACCTGTGACAATGGGTTAACAGTGATTATAGTTTACCTATTATTATGGTTTATCTATGACTATGATTTACCTGTGGCTATAGTTTACCTGTAACCATGTATTCTAAAGTATTAAATACTACATGGAAATTAAACAAGACTTGAAAGCAGTATAGTTAATTAGACTCTAACTAGAGGATTGATTAGCGATATCCATTTCCAAAGTTTTATAAAACGTATTATATATAAAACATGTTGTATAAACATATGCCAACCAAACGAGTATAATGATATATGCCAGACACAATTCTTTGTCTAAACTTGAAGAGCTTCTCTCATTTCAGTTATTTTAATTGCTGAATGAGCGAGTTCTGCGCTAAGAAAACATAACGAGAACAAACCTTTGAAAATAAAGTTTTATGATAAGAAGAATACATTATCCCTAAACATCATCTGAATACTAATTACGTTATCATAATATAAAATAAAGGATCAAATATCGAGTTTTATGAATCCATCTCTATCATAAACTATGTTGTAATTTACCAAAATAAAAATAATGATCTCAGCCTCTTGCGTGGCCAGTGTGTTTTAGAATTGTGAGAAAGGCACTGGCACATAATATCAATAATCGTTAATATAACTTATGGATAATTCACCATAACATTTTAATATCTCTTAAGATACTAAGTTGCTGTGCAACAACAACTCATGAACACGGATCACTTATTGTCATGAATAATATGCCCAAATAAAGTAAGGAAGTTAATATATTGTTTATTGCCCCCATCCCCAAATTACATATTTAACTTCAGATCAAATTCAGCCATTCACAAAAACAGTATTTCTTAATTGGTTAAATGAGAGTATGAGGCATTTCAAATAAAAATAAAACATTACATAAGCAGTTGGAGTTAAAAAGTTCATTACACAATTGTTGTAGGGTTATATTTGTAACGTCGTGTTGGCTTATCTTTAAAGCGATTCCATTATATAATATTGACAATTAGTAAATTAATAAATATTGATCAGAAAAATATGTTGGTATTTTAAATCACCAGGTGAAGTTATACTTGTATTAATAATTAGTGTGGCTTTCTACTTGTCATTATATGTTCGTAATGTTTATATTCCTGGATGTAATTGTGTGGAATTTTTATTCATCAGGTTTTCTTATGTTATAACACTGACCATGTTGACAATGTTGACAATGTTGACAATGTGAAACAAACAAACAAACAAACAAACAAACAAACAAACAAACAAACAAACAAATGACCGAACGAATGAACAAACGGACGGACAAATGGAGGACAAACATACATCCAGACAGATAGACAGACAAACATATATACAGACAGAAAGACAGACACTAATTAATTAATGGAGAGTTAAATAAGTTAGTTATGAGAGAATAGAATAATAATAATAATACTAATAATAATACTAATAATAATTATACTACTATTACCACTACCACAATTGAAGGTATATTAGGAAGTCAATTGTACTCAATAATATAAGTCAAGTATTATGAACATTTGGAGAAACCTTCTGTAAAGTAATGGTTTATTATCACCGGAAGTGTTGCGCTAAAGATCGATGTAACTTTCTTAATCTAAGATCCCAAATATCATTAAAGGAAAGAGTTACAAAAATATTAAACTTCAAAAGTATCCATTATAATCATTCGATAATAGCCAAATATTGCCACACTAACATCAATCATAAAGAATCTTGTTTATGAATTATAAGAGAAATTTAAAAGACACATTTCTGTACTCAAAGTATGAGATGACACCAATCCCAAAATGGACATCTTGAAAAAATGGATCGAAAGAAAGAGGCACACCCAGCTATCTATGAGAAATGTATGAGTGTATTTGTGTACTATGTCGCAGTGATAACTACTGTGATGAGGTAGCAATCTCAGGTTGGTTATTATCTATGGATTCTTGTGGAGAGGTATCTGAGCATTAAATAATATAACAAGTTTTTCAAATAACAATATATATTACTCCAATGCAAGAATGAAACGATATACAATTGTTGATGGTATTTGTTTCCTGACATGAAGCCATTTAACATGGACACATCTAAGCTAAGGAACCTCACAGTTAAGGCTATTGCCAATAAAACATTCAGTGCTATATTAACATGAGAACCACGTAACCACTTGGGCATGGCGTTGTCAGTGTTAGTGGATGGAAAGAAAATAGAGATAGAAAATATTTGTATTAGTGACTTATTGTTCCATGTCAAATCTTTATCCAAAAACTTCAAACTTGATCTCCAAAATGATCTGATGAGAACACCTATTAGGCTGAACAATGTATTAATCGAGGTACTTATGTTGTCATCAGTGAAACATTAGTATGATGATTGTAATGGTCCAATTCACATATATATGTATATAATTGTGTTATGTTTTTAGTTTTCATTATCATATATATATATATATATATATATATATATATATATATCGATCAGATTTACACCCAGTATGTCGGAAGTTATTAAACTCACAAACAGTAAAAGTGTGAAATATTAGGAGATAATGTGGGGTTTTAGAAATGATTGTCAATAAAGAAAAACAGAGTCTCGCCAATCCGTAGAACAAAGAAACCTTGATCAATCCTTATAAAAGCTAGATGTAACAGATGAAGGTCATCAATGTTAAACACTTAGTAATTTCGAATAAAATACCTTTAATTTTGATTGCAGATGATACCGACCTGTCACTTTTTATGTTTATATCACTCCCTAACTTGACAAAACATCAATCTTTAACGAAGTCCCATACAGTTTAATATCTGTTATCTATAAAATAAGCTTGACAATTATATCAGTCAATGTTGTATCTTTGTACTTTAACAGAGTGGCATATTATATTGAAATATTACGATAATTGAATAGATATGAAGACATTGAAGATTTCCTCAGTGTACTTATTTTAGTAAATGAGCAGCAAATCGGACATGACGTCACAGTTGTTGTTGATGATAGTCATCAAGTTACATATTGGACTTGGAACGTAGAGCCCAATTCTATTAACACCTTCTTACTTGGTCCAGTTATATTCCACCTGAGTACGTTTTGTGTTTATTTAGAACAAACGTTTACTCTATCATTGAGTGGGGCACTGAAAACTAGGTTTTGTGATAGACCTATCTAATGAAATAGAAAAATGTAAATCCAGAAAATAGGAAACTTATAGATTGTGAATCGATTTGTCTTATATCAGAATACACACAAAAAAGGAGTTAAAAAGTGATAAGAAATTATATCATGTGTCAAACTGATATAAAACATTAACAAAAAATAAGATAAATCTCCCGATATAAAAATGATTTAATGGACCATCTTCTGTATTCATGTAATTTCAAGATAAAATATTGATCA